>APFE031279391.1:131951-159755 GCA_000404065.3 Pinus taeda | reverse complement strand
CTGCACAGACCCTCTGAATCCACTGTGCTGTTGTTGACCTCTGCGCGCTCCTAGCCATTGAACTGTCTCCCCGACACTCCTCGACACCATCCGACACTAGTCCATCCTGCTACTACTGATCTGGGCTCTCGTAGCAAGGTATTGATCTGAGAGGTGGACTCGTCAAGGATTGCACATCTGTAGCTCTTTCGAACTATAGTTCTAAATCAGCCCACCTCCCTCCTGGAGGTATCTCAACTGTCATGGCGAACTCCTCTTCGATCTTCAGGGGCACAACCTTCGGATCGTGCTTTTTATCCTTGTCCTTCTTCTTGAGAGGACACTGACTAGCGTAGTGACCCATCTCACCATACTTGAAACACTTGATCTTCGAGATGTCTTTCTTACGTCTCCGCTGCTCCTGCTATCCCTTCGATGCAAGGGCTGCATTATCGTCCTCTTCCTTGGGCTTCGACCCACTGCTACTGCTTTCGTCAAGTTTAACCTTGATTAAGTCTCTCATCTGCTCCTCTTGTTTTAGAGCTGCACACATCTCATCCCAATTTGGAAATGCTGCTCTGCCCAGGATACTCTAGACAAAGACTTGCCACTCATATGAGACAAAATTGAGGACTAGTATAACCAACTCTGAATCTTGAGGTGTATGCTCGGACAATTCATCACGGGTCTCCTTAAGCTTCATGAGGAATGGATCCACACGCTCTCTGTAACGACCTATCTCTTAATAAAAATAAATTATATTAATTAATAAAATGATTTAAAATACATATATATATATATATATAAGAAATTAATATAAAGTTATAATCTTAATAATATTTTAATAAATCATAAAGTGATATCCTTAATTAAATTTGAAATACTTATATACATGACCATACCAGTGATAGAGGAGGCGGGACATGGAAGGTGTCACCCGCAGATTAAGCAATGAGCTGCTAATGGAAGGGCGGCCACCGCCAAGAAACCTGATAAAACCACCGAGCAGAAGGTTACGGAGGGGGACGAAAGGAAGGGAAAGAACAGGGGAAGAAAATCTGAAGGAGAGGAACATCATCTGAGGAAATTACCCATAGGAAGAACTTGAGTTGTTATGAGGTTCTGGGCACGGGGGAACAGTCGGCTTCTGTTACTGGATTGAGCAGCCAGGTTCTGCTCAGTTTGGCTGGGTGGATTCAGTCCTTTGGTAACTGTAGCAGCGCAATTGGAGGCATCTTCAATGGCAAGGACACAACTTAGTCAACCGTAGCAGCACAGGTAGGTACCTCAATAGTTATATTAATTACTTTTGTCAAATTTCAGCAAATTGTTTACAGGTTCGTGATAAATCCCTTACTGTTTTCTTTGCATCTGTTCTCGGCTCTTACATTTGGTATCAAAGCAGGTTCAACTTTCGGACCTGTTAAGTTTGTTAAGGATTTAAATTAATCGAAATAAGGTGGTGCTGAAGCCATTTGAATCATGCACCCAATAATAAATCTGACAATGCTCATTGTTTGTTAGGACTTTAGCTCATCTGCAAACGTTAGGCAACTAGAACTGTAAGCTATTAATGACAAAGTAATCCAGATTTTCAGAAAAAGAAATCAGTAAACATCAGAATTTTCAAATAAATTTTGTCTCTACAAATCCGGAAAGTAGTAAAACCTCTCAAAGCCCACTTTGTGGAACAAAAGTTGCAAAATTCATAGTAGTTCCACTAATATATATATATATATATATATAGTTGCAACTAACAATTTAATAAAAACAAAGGTTTCTTTATGAAAATCGTGCATTTGCTTCTCTGAATCTTTATTGCAAAGATATAATCTTACTACAACCCCAAATTGTCTGAGGAGCAATGACTTCCATTAACCTTAACGTAAAACTGGAGACCAATCACCTGTATGCTTCACTAGTTCACCTAGTTAACGTGGGAAATACCAAAACAACAGAGTTGCCGACGCCTAGTTGCAGAGCTTGACCGACTGAAATGTGCATTTGCATTCTCAGGTGTTGGCTCGACATGCCATCTCTAAACGATCATTGACACAATAAACATCGCTCGGCTCATATCGAATGACATGATTCCCATGTAGAACAGCATCCCTGAAATATATATATGAGCGGGCAAACAAGAAAAGTCCATGGCGGCTCAACAGCATAGAGAGTAGAAGCCACATATTTGCAAAAATGCCCTGGGCGACAGCGGAGGGCCGTCTCCCTGCATGCGCCCGCTCTTCGTTCGGCCATGTCTGCCGCCATACCTCGGCGACGACCGACAAGGCGATGATGGCGGAGACAGAGAGCTGTGCGTACTGCTACCCGAGAGTTGATTCTTTGCAAACATTTCTTATGCATGTATGCACATGTTTCTCATCGCCTCTAATCGGATCTGTGCATCCAGTTACTTCTCCTGAAAAAAAGTAAAATAAAAAAAATCGTGTGAGCTTTATTTATTTCATTCCTCTTTGACAGCCGCAATTCAACTATTTACGCAATCTATCTCTAAAATGGTCGCAGAAATATGTTCGAATATCACGAAATTTTGGCTCGGCTTCAATAGGATTCCTGTGTGACGCTAGTACACAAATTAACTGCAAAAGATAGGACTGAAATGCGTAAAAACCAGAAAATTATAAAATCAGAAATTGATGGATTCTCAAGCTTAAAGGTAAAACACGAGGCCAAGCCTATACGCGACACCTGCTCAGTTAATCAGCTGCGTGTTAGTATATGGCGTAAGTTGTATAGTTTAATGATGCGTCAGGGTATAAGCCAACATGTAAAATTAAATAAATTAAAAAAAAAGGTAACTCAGTTTAATCCAGAGATTATATTACAGAAGGTGACAACGAATAGTCACTTCAATGAAAATTCCTATATCATCCTTTTTAACATAGTTGTAATTCACACGTGGGATGTAAATGATGCCTCCCACGTTTCCACAACAAAATGCATACATTGACATGTAATCCATTGCGTGGAACCTCCATGCCTTGATGAAATTTTATGTTCTCAATGTCCTGGTAACATACAAATATTTCATGGAGTCATAATGAACCCATTCTTAGCCTATTAATGTTCAAAGTCAAACCAACCAAAAAATATATTTATCAACCAATACTCCTGTATTTTGCTGATTAAAAGCAATTTCTTTATGCTTATGTGTACATATACACCATATCATATTGTTTGAAAAGTCAAAAGTTCACGTATCGAGGAAATTTATTTTCTTCACCGAGCAACTTGAGGGGCAGAAGGGCTGTAGTATTTATCCAATGAAAGGTTACTTTGGATAGGCCTCCTCAGTGTCATAGAATTAAAATCGTGGAAAACACCATGAAATATATTAAATTTTGGTAGTATTAAAAAAAAAAAAGTGAAAAGTTGAAAAAAAAGGGATTTTTTTTTGTATATTTTGGTTTTTTTTTTTTAAATTTTTTTTGATTTCTTTTAATTTATATAATTAATGATTCCAATCGCAACTATATCAAATTCTAGAATCATACCATGATTATTGTACTTAAAAGTTATTACACAACATTTTATTATCTCAAATAGCATAATTTCTATTTTAGAAAATTTCTATTATAATAAATATGCCATATGGTATTATATTATGATTTTTTTTTTTTTTTACAATCATTATATCATTCTCATAAGAACCTCGGGTGGGGGGATTTGACCCGTCAACCTCCCAAAATCTTATAACCTTTCACCACAAGTGCTTTCCATTGCGCCAAATCTCTTTTTATTTTCGTCTTTGATATATATAAATATATTCTCATATTCAAAATTGTCAAACATATCACGTTTTGTGAAATTTTGATGAGAAGAGTAAAATAATATAAATATTATGTTAGGTAAATAAATAGGATATTAATTGTTTAATTGATATCATTTAAAGTTACTTGGTTTATTAAAGTTTGACCCATATATTTTTTCAGTTAAAAAAAAAAAATGTTATAATTGATATTCCAGTAGTATATATCTAAGAAACATATTCCACATTGTAACTATGTGTGTCCTTCTGTAAAGGTAATAATTTGAAGCGTGATGGGTGTGTGATGATGTTCATTATAATGAGGTATTTAATATTTAAATATTTAAATTTGTATATGTTACTTAGTAATTAATTTTGGATGATCTACCTTGAGCATTAATAATCATACCCTTCTGCATTATTTCATATTAAGATAGAATATCTTGCATCAAGGAGGTTGCGAGACCACCCTCCTTGACCTCGGTACCAGTAAGATCTGCCTAGCAGATAAATATAGCAAAACTATACCGGTTTATAAATGTGAAAATTGCAAAAGAAAATATATTATAAATTCGATTGTCTACCTCCAATTTTTTTTTTTTAATATAATTTTATTGTGTACATAGGAACCATTACAATGGTAAAGACATATGAGTGACGACGACGTGATCGGGCAGCATCACGTCATTAATGCCGCCATCGTCGCCATCATGATCCCCATCACCGACTCTATCACCATCGTCACCACCAAGACCATTATCAACATCAATCGCTCCAGCACCAGAGTTGACCGTGATAATGAACTCATTGGAAGCCTTATTGGAGACATTAAAAGAATCAACTAAGGCTAAGACCAAAGAGGAATTTCAACCTTTAGCTACTAGTTCAACGAAACCAAAGAATTTTGAGTCCAAAAGATCAAAAGAAGATATTTCTTGGGAGCTTCAGAAAATTAAACTCCCAAAATTCTCAGGAGGTCGAGCAGGTGAACGCGTTGAAGCATGGTTAGAAGGAACGAACAGATGCTTTAGATTAAAAGAATATTCTTTTTTGGCAAAAACAAAAATTGTTGTATTTCAGTTAAAGGAAAGTGCCTTGATTTGGTGGGGAAATCTGGAAAAGCAGCTGCACTTTACATCGGATAATGTCCCTTGGGAACTGTTTGAGGAAAGATTCCATGCAAAGTATTTACCTCCATACTTTCAACAACAGCAAGCCAGGGCCTTCCATACCTTAGTACAAGGTAATAAAACAATGGAAGAGTACGAGATAAGGTTTATGGAGCTTGTGAAATACATTTACTACTTAGATTCTGATGAATGTCAAGCTGAACGTTTCATATTTGGGTTAAATTCTCGCATCAGTGCCTTGGTAAGCATGTGGAAACGATCATCAGTAGCTGAGGCGGTTGAATGTGGTGGTTATGCAGAAGAGCACCTTGGAATCAAAAAAGATATAGGGCCAGCAAAACCCTTACAATCAGGATTTCCAGGAAAGACTCCCCGAAACTTCTTCAGAGGAGGTAGCTCGAGGCCACCTTACGGTAACAGGTTTACCCCAAGAAATATAGGAACAAGAGCTCCCATGGCAGTAAACATTATAGCCGCGGAATCATCAAACACCAGTCCATGGAGATCTCGAGGGACTGCCAGTAGAGGAAGAAGTTCGAGAGGAATCAACATGAGAGGATGAAGCTCTTTCTCTAGAAATTCACGTCCTGATTCAAGAGGATCAACGCAGCTTAATTGTTGGGGATGTGGGGGACCGCATTTTCAACGTGATTGTCCTGAAGCTTCGTCAAATATATTGCATAGGACTGGAAAGGAACCAATATCAAACAGTCAAGGTAATGATAGAATTCATGCAGTAGTCAGCAACGACCAAGCAGCGCATCAATCCACTGTAGTGGAATCTTCAGATATTATCAATGGTATAAAACTCAAAATCTTATTTGATACTGGTGCCACAGATAGTTTCATTTCGTCATATGCATTAAACAAATGTGGGTTGGCAGCTCGCAGACAAAATGATTTCAAACAGGTGGAAATGGCCTCAGGAGAACTCCAATTCGTGGGCTTAAGTGTGGATCAATGCAAAATTGACCTAGGGGTCTGTATGACTAAATTGAAAGTTTATGTCACACCCTTGAGAACTTATGATCTTATCATAGGTATGGATTGGCTAGAAGCTCATCAAGCTTGGGTAGACTGTTATGGGAAAAAAAATTCTAGGTATAAATGATGAAGGAGAAGTAATCCAAATTCAAGGAATCAAGAGAAAAATATCTTTACGCTACATATCCGAAATGAAAATGAAGCATTGTTTAAGAAAAGGTTGTCAGGCTTATGTAATTCAAGAAGTAAGCGAAGAAAAAGGACCATCCTTAGGACAATATCCGGCGTTAGCCGAATTTCCAGATGTATTTCCAAAAGAACTACCCGGATTACCCCCTATAAGAGAGTTGGATCTCACTATTGAATTAAAACCAGGTACCCAACCGATCTCTAAAACGCCTTATAGAATGCCAGCTCCAGAACTTCAAGAATTGCAAATTCAATTGAAGGAACTACTGGATATAGGACATGTTCGAACCAGCATATCACCTTGGGGCGCTCCTGTAATTTTTGTGAAGAAGAAAGATGGATCTTTAAGATTATGCATAGATTATCGAGACTTGAATCGAGCTACAGTAAAGAATCAATATCCTATGCTTCGAATTGATGATCTTTTCGATCAAATGAAAGGAGCTGCTGTCTTTTCAAAAATTAATCTTCGATCAGGCTATCATCAGCTAAGGATTTCTGAAAACGATATTTCTAAGATTGCATTCCGGACACGTTTTGGACATTATGAATTTACTATGGTACCATTTGGATTAACAAATGCACCAGCAGTATTCATGAATCTTATGAACAGTGTTTTCTGCAAATATCTTGATCAATTTGTACAAGTCTTTTTAGATGATATTCTCATCTATTCCAAGAATAAGAAAGAGCATGAAGATCATTTACGGATAGTATTGTCCTGCCTTAGAGAACGTTAGTTGTATGGAAAACTATCCAAGCGTTCATTCTTTCAGGTAAAGATTCATTATTTAGGTCATATCATATCAGGTGAAGGGATTTCAGTAGATCCTGAGAAGGTAAAAGCAATCATGGAATGGCCAATACCGAAAAATGCACATGAGATACGAAGCTTTATGGGTTTAGCCGGTTATTACCGAAGATTTGTGGAGGGATTTTCCAAAATCACAAAGCCGATTACAACCCTTCAACGTAAAGGTGTAAAGTTTGAATGGACTGAGGAATGTAATAAAGAATTCTTTAAACTCAAAAGACTACTCACCAGTGCACCAATCCTAAGAGCCCTAGATATGGACAAATATTTTATGGTATGTACTGATGCATCCAAACAAGGGTTGGGTGCAGTGTTGATGCAGGATAGAGGAGTGATAGCATGTGCTTCCAGAAAGTTAAAACCTCATGAAGGATTCTAAGTTACTCACGATTTAGAATTAGTCGCTATAGTGCTAGCTTTGAAGATTTGGAGACACTATCTAGTGGGACGAAGTTTTACACTTAAAAGCGACCATCAAAGTCTACAATATTTGTTCACCCAAAGAGACTTAAATGCTAGACAAAGGCGATGGAGTGAATTTCTAAGTGAATATGACTTCGGATTATCATACATTAAGGGAAAAGAAAATGTGGTAGCAGATGCTTTAAGCAGAAGACCTCGGATATTTTCTCTCATAGCCATTAAAGTAGACTTAAGACAACGAGTACTGGAACATCTCATAATAGATAGCTGGTATTTAAAGGTGAAGTCTAGTCTTGAGGGTAAAAAGCCAAAAGAATCTAAATTTGAGGGATATGAATTAGAAAACGATGGAATCTTACGATTCCATGGAATGATGTATATTCCTGATAATAAGGATCTTCGAGACACTATCCTTAGGGAAGCCCACAGAGCAGTATATTGTGCACATCCTGGAGTAGGGAAAATGTATGCAGATACCAAGAAACTCTTCTTCTGGTCAGGCATGAAATGTGATATCACTCAATTTGTTGCAAAATGTTTGGAATGTTAGCAAGTAAAAGCAGATCATTGTCACCTAGCGGGTCTTTTACAACCTCACGGCATTCCTATGTCTAAATAGGAGATCATTTCTATGGATTTTATCATTGGACTACCTCTTACTTCTCAAAGACACAATGCCATTTTGGTAGTAGTGGATAAATTAACAAAAAGCGCCCATTTCATTCCTGTAAGAGATACTTACGATGTTGCTGACGTAGCTCGAGTATTCATAAATGAAGTTACCAGATTTCATGGAGTACCTAAGAAGATTATATCCAATAGAAATTCGCGATTCACTTCTAGATTCTGGACTTGCATGCAGTCAGTGTTAGGAACTCAACTAAATGTAAGCACTGCTTACCATCCTGAGACTGATGGGAAAACAGAAAGGGTAAATCAAGTAGTTGAAGACATGTTGAGAATGTATGTTATGGATCAGTAATCACACTGGGAAAAGTACTTATCCTTAGTCGAATTTTCATACAATAACAATTACTACAGTTCGATTGGAATGCCTCCATTTGAAGCATTATATGGCAGACCTTGCAGAACACTGTTAAGTTGGGACAAGTTAGAAGATTGAGTGATAATAGGACCAATATTAATCCATGAAATGGAAGAGCAGGTAAGACAAATTAGACAACGATTAAAGGAAGCACATGATAGACAAAAGAGTTACGCTGATGCTCACAGAACTGATAGGAGGTATGAAGTAGGGGATCAGGTTTTCATCCGCATCAAACCAAATAAAAGTATTATTCAATTCGAAAAAGGGACAAAGTTGTCACCCCGATTTATTGGACCATTTAAAGTCGTGGAAAGAGTTGGACTTGTTGCCTATCGTCTTGCCTTGCCACCTCACCTGCATAGAATTCATAATGTATTTCATGTATCTATATTAAGACATTATATAGCTGATCAATCTCATAACCTTCAATGGAAGGAATTGCAAGTATCGGACAAGGGAGTCGTATTGGTCAAACCATTACGTATACTAGAACGTAGGGTTCGACAGCTCAGGAATCGCCTGGTGGACCAAGTTAAGGTCCAATGGAACAAGTATAGTCCTGGATCAGCTACTTGGGAAGATACAAAGGACATATGTCAAAGATACCCTAATCTATGTCAATTTTGAAGAACTTAAAACTATGTTTAGTATATATTTACTTCACTGCAAATCAGAGACTCAGAACCATTTTGAATGATTATATATAAACATGAAATTTTGTGACATAATATATGATTAAATTCTGCTGGTACATGGATACTAAAACGATATATGTTGTTGATCTTATTAAATTATAGTTGTCAAAGTAAAGTTTAAGATAGTTAAATGATTTTGCTTCTGATGAGAATTAAGATATGATAATTCTGTTTTATTATGCATATCAATATGATTGATGAGATAGAAATCAAAGAATAATTACATTTTAATATGAAAGTCACTGACGTGAATAGAATATAACAAAATATGTTATACTGTAGTTGACATATGTGAATTATACATGAGTTATTTTGAATATGCTAATGCACATTTTACGAATGCATAGATAAGTGTATGATTGCAGATAATAAACAGTTACCAGAATGACCACGTGATGACAGAACCTCAGAACAATTAAAGCTCAAAGAGATTCTATGATAGGGTATTAACTCTAATTCCACTGGGAGGGGTGAAGGTGTTGCCCACCATTTATCCTCCGAACCCTGGAGTTCTGGTAGGACTGTGCGAATCACGCTCCCCTAGTGTGTGATGATGATTGTCAGATGCCTACTGGGAATCAGGTCGGTATAATCAACGCTATCACCGTAGAGTTTATGAATGGTTAGGTCAGCGAAACTGACGCCATGGCATACTCCAGTAGAGGACGGATAGGATGGGAGCGGAAGAGATTAGGAAGGATAGAATGATTTTAGAATAGCTTGGGAACCTGGATAGGGCAAGGCATGACCATTAAAATCGTAAACCTAAAACACTAATTTTATATTCTCTTTATACTAAAATAAGAATTTTAAACCTCGGTTTACAATCCTAAGAAGAATGTACTAATTGCTATCATTTTTACTACAAAATAGCCCTCTAAAAAGTTCGATCTCTTAACCTCTCTTGCGTTGGTGTCTCATCAAGGCCTCCAATTTCGAAGCCATTCCGACAGTGGAGTTGTGAGAAAAGCCAAGCTCTAGCTCTAAGATCAAATTTTGCTCTAGTATCCCAAGGCTAGTGACTCATAGGATCAATTCAAAACCTTCAAGTGAAAATTCTTTCTTTGATCCTTTCCACATCCTTGTCTGAGTTAAGAACATCATTGGTTTCTAAACTCTTACCTCCAAACCTAGGCTGGGTCTGCTTGGTCCTGTGTGTTTCCATTCCTTTGAAAAGATAATTCTTCAAGAACCATCTGGGGTACCAATTTCAACAAAGATTTTAGGGATTGGGAAGCTCTTTCACAAGTCGTATTCCCTAAACCTAACCCTCAAGTCCTCCCATCCTTCTCCTAGAAGACATTGTACCTTGCTTAAAAAGCATGCAAGCTCTATTGTTCAACCTCTTCTGGAAAGGGATTATTTGGGTCTTTACACATCCACTTATCAATTTATTCTTCATTGGTGACTCCATAATATAATGGGTTTCCTTCCATCGGTGAAAGTCTGTAAAATTGTAAATAGTAGGGAGCCTTGGCTGAGGTGACAGTGGGCTAAGTCTCCATTTGTTGCCCTTGGTCTAGCATTTTCCCTTTAGGTCCCCTGCTAGTTTTGGCGGTAACATTTTGGCGGCGTTGCCGAGGAGGAAACAGGTCTACCTCCCTAGTGAATCATTGAGGAATTGATTCATTGATGACATGTATAAAGAATTCCTCTTGTGACTCCACTCATTGTCCAAACCCCTAGTTTACTTGAAGACGGGAATATTCCTCCTTTAACTAGGGCTACTACAAAAAGGAGAGGGCGAACTCCATCACCTGTGGAATCACTCTTTTGCCTTAATTTGAGAAGGCTAGTGATCCATATGCAAAGATGCCATCTAGTTCAAACACTGACCCTAAACGAGATCAAGCCAAGATGACCAAGAGTGAAAGACACTTGGTTAGTGTCGTTGCCCCTTTGAAATTGAGTGATGGTCCCAAGCCACTACCTGAAAAATATAACCAATGGTTACCCAAATTCAAAGCGGATGCTACTTGGAATGCCCACGGTTTTATTGAAGAATTTTATTGAAAATGTCCCCCTAGAATGATCTTTGATGAAGATAGGCTCATGATGCTTTTTGCCTTATCACTTGAGGGACAAGCAAGAGATTGGTACCTTAGCGTTCCCCCTGCATGCATACAAGACTTCGATGAATTTGAAGACCTGTTCATGAAAAGGTGGTCATGCAATGCCCAAAGGACCTTCAATATTGAAAAATTCTACCAAATAAGCGAGGGAAGGGAGGATGTGCGAGAGTTCATCAAAAGTTTGATAGGGTAGTCAAAGATATACCTGATCATTTGAAGCCATCTGAAGCCAACATCCTTGATAAATTCATAAATGTGGTGGGTGGCCACTTCACCTATGTGTTAAGGGATAAGAAACCTTCTACTTTGGTTGAAGCTAAAGAGATAGCATTAGAAGTTGAAGAAAACATACGAATCTCGAAGGTTGATGTCAATGACCACCCTAGGGCTAAAGTTGAAATCAAGACGGAGAAATCCAAAGATCAACATTAGGAAACTCTCCTTGCCATCCTCAAAAGGATGGAAAAGTTCACCGAAGAAGCCAATGCACGTGACAGGGTTATCATGAACAAAATCACTGCCTTGGAAATGTGAAAATTTTTGAATCTACACATCAGCAATCCTACTGCAATCACTGGTTTGTCATCTCCTACTTGTTAATAGTTATTATATTCAACAAGTTATTTAATTTATAAACAATGATGAAAAACACTACTGCAGACTACACTGACATACAGATCATAAATTGAAATTATATGAGACAAACACACAAGGAACAATGTTATTTTTGGACAACACGTCCCTCGAAAGACCTAATGCGAGAAAACCGATGCAAAATCTGAGTACAACAGGTTTCCTCTCACACCGGCTAACCTCTCATAGAAATATCGACAACGAGAAATACATACGAGGGTTTACCTCGTTCTCCAAGTCACAATTGATCCACTGAGTGGCCTGACTCCAACAAACACTGCGAAATCCCAACCCAATCACTGCTTGGGCTAGCGTCCATTTCCAGGAGGATTTACAGGCAGATTCCAGCGAGCCGAGTTTTGCAATAGTAGTTGATGCTGGGTCCAAGGGTGTCAAATTTCAGAAGTTTAAACCAATCAAATTTCTTCGTGGGTTTTTCAGGGTTTTCTGAGAGGAGTCCATGATTAAAATCTCAGAATTTTTCGGATGCTATTCGGGCCTGAAATCCTAATTCATATAATAGGGCGAATTGCCAGTAAGCTAGGGAATTCACACCATTTTGTGGGTTCGACTTTGGCTCAGAGATAGGCCAAACCCTTTCTGGGTTTTTGTGGGTTTTGGTCAAGGAGGTTGAGGTTAAATTTGTAGCATTTTCTGAGCTTCAGAGGTGGAGTTTCTTGTAGTCCCTTTTCAGCGAGTAGACAGTTTTCTGGGCAGCGAAGTGTAGATTGGTGCAACAATTGGGCAGCCTTCAGTTCAGCCATTTTCTCACCCGGGTTTGGTCATGCTTGTCTATTGAGACAAGCGCAGGTGCACCATCTTATTATCCATTGTATTTTGCCTTCAGAGAAGTAATAAAATGGCTCAACAGTTCCTTATTTGTAGCATTTCCATGGGTGTTTAATGTGTTTTTCGTTTTTATATTCTGCTACACAAATTATTTGCTTTATATCACTTGTATTACTATTTAGGAACATTACAGTGATATCAGAGCATGATCTTTGCCTAACTGTGGGAAACTAGCCAGAAGATCATGGAAGCTTTGGGTATGAGTGCATAGTGACAGGTGAAACCGGAGACAAACCCATGGCTCAAGGGAAATCTTGTATGCAGAAATTCTAGGGTAGAATTCATTGGGATGATTAGCAGTTGGCCCAGTTGAGGAGGGCGACAGACCAAACCCATCCTCACCCTTAAAACAAAGACGTTAGAGGTGAGCAAGTTGTGGGGGTGCAACCATCTACATCATGTGGGGAAAGTCGACTAGATCAGGGCACCAGATCTCCTGAAAAAGGAGCAGGCAGGACAAAGATAGTTAGAGGGTGAGACCAGGGGGCGCTTTTGCTGGTGGAGACTCGGCTTTAGATATCAGGAGCTTGAGGAGGAGGTTGAGCATGATGCTGAGAGCCCACAAGATGGTGAAGAGAACATCGATATACCCGGTGTGGCATAGGAGTCACCTTTATTAGAGACCTCTTTGATAGGTCTAGTTGACACCTTGGTGGAGAAGATATAGCCTACACACGTAGAGCCATTTGTTGAGGAGGAGCCACCCATGGACGAGATGCCAATAGTTGCTGAGGTATTTGGAGCTGTGATCGAGTTTACAGGCGATAGATGCCCATGACAGTTCCACCAGTTTTAGGCCGACCTTCTAGAATTAAATGGAAGGTCGCATAGTTAGTGAGGCTATTTTGCAGTAGAACGAGGAGTTGGAGGGCATGAGGGCAGTTTGTGCCGAGTCCACAACCAAATTGACTCATGTTGGGGAGCAGTTGGATTCCCTACTGGTGCAGCTAGAGTGCATGTTGGAGCGTGAGAGCAGCCCTCTTCGGGCATACATAGACAGGGTTGGCAACACTGTTAGGTTACCTCGGCCCATTGGACGGAGAGAGACAGAGCTACCTAGTCAGATTGTATGTATTGACCAAGATAGCGAGATGAGACGATCTGAGTTGCACAGGGTGTAACACCTGCGTGTTGGGGTTGTTCAATGTGCGAGAGTTCGTGCATTCGATCCCCCTCTTGGGGTTGGGTGGCGAGAGATTCTAAGTTATACATAAGAGCTTCGGCGTAAATCACATGAAAGATACCTTTGTCGACGCGTTTCGAACCAACTAGTGTGGTTCATCGTCAGGACAAGTTGAAGAAACAGATCTGGCCTAGCAAGTTAAATAGACTGTGCAGAGACTCCAACGGCTACATAACGGCTATATTTGACCCTAGGACCTAGGTCAAACTTAAATTAATAAATTTATTCTTACTATTATTAAGATTAAATAATAAGAAGAATAAATTTATTAATTTAAGTTTGACCTAGGTCCTAGGGTCAAATATAGCCGTTATGTAGCCGTTGGAGTCTCTGCACAGTCTATTTAACTTGCTAGGCCAGATCTGTTTCTTCAACTTGTCCTGACGATGAACCACACTAGTTGGTTCGAAACGTGTCGACAAAGGTATCTTTCATGTGATTTACGCCGAAGCTCTTATGTATAACTATGATGAATCACAGAAGCCTCAATTCTACAGATTCTAAGTTGGTACCCGGTGGAGTGGACTATGGAGATGGTAATGGACCCAGGTGGAGTGCAGCAGGAGTTTCCAGCCACTGGGGATGCTGGAAGCCCCGACTGTCATTGGGATCCCGGAGGGACCACCTATCATTTCCCAGGTATACTGGTTGACTACGGCCTAGAGGGTATAGTTGACCTAGCAGTCGAGCATGCACCTCCGCTAGGAGAGTTTTGGTTAGCACAAGTGGCCAACCAGTTTTGGGGTAGACCCCTTGGGTTGTCTTGTATGACAATTGTATGCGGGGTCTTAGGATGATTAACATACTATGGCAGGAGTTTGTCGAAGGAGGTGGCATTGGTAGGCCACCGGACAGTGCCTTGTATGGAGCTAGGGATTACTCGCATTTGTGTGAGACACAGAGGAGCAGAGCAGTGGTGGCATCGCTGCTGACACCTTGGGAGGTTCACTTCTTGGATCCCTTAGGGAGGACTTGGAGGGGAGGTCCCCTCATCAGAGAGCATGGTGATGCGACTGTGGAGGTGATGATCCGGGTTGGATGCAGGCTGACGCATATGGACACAACTTTAGGCCATCTCATTCAGGGATGGGTAGGAACATCTAGCGTGGAGCAGTGGTCTGCAGATGGGCATGGAGATGCATGGGGGTGTGTGGTAGTATGTTGGATTGCGCTGTGGAGTTTGAGTTCCTCACATCTCATTGAATACATGCGGGGAGTGACTACTGCTCAATGCTAAAAGGGGCTGGAATGCAAACTTGTACACCTTTGCATGGCGTACACCTATCACTCTAGCTGAATCGGCTGGAGTGCCCCTAGGATACATCAACACCTGTCCTCCCCTGAACAGTACCTCATATCCTCTGTCCTCCAAAGATGAGATGGATATGAGGTTCTTCCTCATCCCTGGCACATAAAGAACATCTGACACCTTCAAGGGAGGTTTGGACTCCCTCTGAAATGTCAGTGTCCCCACAGCGACTGCTCTAACAACTTTGTCATCACCGAGTACTACCTCCATATCAGTGCAACTCTCTGAAAGCTCTGAGAAGTACTCACTGACTCCTGTCATGTGACGTGAAGCCCCACTGTTCACATACCAGATACCCGAAGATGCTCCGCTAATCGAGGGAAAAGCATGCTCCCTCTGAACCTATGTGGCAGGTGATCCTGCACTAGAGGACTCACACGCAGTGAACCCAAACTCCCGGTCAAAACGATCTGCAAAGTCCTCAACCTCTGTTGAAGCTGCCACGCTCTGGTTCTTCCCCTTCTTTTTCTTCTTCTCCGGACACACAAGTGCATAGTGTCCCATCTTTTGACAATTCCAACACTTCACCTTAGAATAGTCCTTCTGTGTGTTACCCTGTTTACCTTTACCTTTGCCTTTCTTGCCTCCTGCCAGCAGTGCTACATCCTCATCCTGCTCAACTGGCTTGGCTGCCCCAAGCTGACCTTTCCTGATCTCTGTCTAAATGCAATCATCCCAAAACCTCTCCCATGTGGGAAGGGTCTCACATGCACAAACCCCATCAGCAAAGTTCATCCATGAACGGGGGAGGCCATTCACTGCAATCCACACCAACTCAGTGGGTGGAATGATCTCTCCAATTGCTGCCAACTCATCTCTCACATTAGTAATCTTTGTGAGATATCTAGCTCCACTATCATTACCCATCTTAATGGTCTTCAGCTTCTCCTTCAGGACAATTTTCCGGTTCTTATTGGTACTCTGGTAGAGATTGGACAGTGTTGTCCACATCTCATGGGCATTTCTCTTTCCTCTCACATGAGGAATGCAATGGTCTTTGACTCCGTCTAGAATCAGTCTCTTACCCTTGTTGTTCTTTTTATTATAATCAGCCAACTGAGTAGCATCAATAGGTACAACAATATGGTTCTGTGTGGTATGCACCATGTGTCCCAGACTTCTGCCTCCTCAAAGATGCTCTACATTCTCTCCTTCCAAACGCTGTAATTGGAATGCCCATCCAACCTATCCTCCACCCTCAATCCCAATGACATCCTGCTGTCCTACTGAAAAATAGCACTGCTGTAGTAAAGATAAAACTGCTATTTGTGAAAAATCAGCTTGCTGGAATTTTCTGAGTGAAAAATCAGCAGGTTGTAATTTTCTTCCTTGTTGTCCCAAACTGCACTTCAGCACTCAAGCTCCGATACCATGTAAAAATTTCTCATTTCCCACCCCGGTTTTCAGTTTCACCTTATTTCTCCAAAATAGTTAAATACCCTTTCCCATATCCATACATTCAACAACTGAAAAATAAATTTTGCTGAAAACATAAATTCTGGAAATTTTACAGAATGCTGGAAAATGCAGAAATAAAAAATCAGTAGGTACAAACAGCCATTCAACACATTTAAACACAGTGATTTTTGGTCAAGGTGACCCTGGAAAAACCCCCTACAACTCTTGGGGAAAACCGGTTTGAAAGCTCCTCCTTATTTCTGGAAAATGCTTTTACAGTGAGAGAAATATTTAGCGAAAAATCAGCGAGCAAACTCTTACAACTTATCTCGTTTTCCGTGCCTCACAGCCAACTGGAAAAATTTGCAAACAACAAAACAAAACAACAATAAATGATGTACGACCTGTTCGATTTTTGTGCCCAATTTCAGCCTTAAATGCTGCTGTACGACCTGCCTAGAAAAGCGTGCAAGCTGCCATAAATACGTTGTACGGATTTCCTCTATTTCTGTGCAGAAAAAACCAGCGGTACAACTGTACGGATTTGCCTCGATTTGCATGCCAAGGTACAGCCACTTCTTGTACGAATTTCTGCTCCTCGATTTCTGTGCACTTGCTGTATGGATTTATGCTCCTCGATTTCTGTGCACTTGCTGTATGGATTTCTAGAAAATCGTACCCAAATTTTGCCTTTCACTGTGTGCTAACTCAGCTGTACGGATTTGCTAAAATGCTGCCTTGGAATGTGTGCCAAGCTGCTGTCTCCTCCTCCCTGTCCAGAAATCTCCTTTGCTCTCTTGCTCTCCTTCTCTCAATCTGCTCATGAAAGAATGGATGACCTTTTCCTCCTTTTCCTCCTTTAATCTAACCCTAAGTGACTTTTGGGGAACCCTAAATCCAATGGCTGAAATAGATTGAGATCTAGGCCTGAAATTAAATGCTAATTTAAATCTCACTTTCTATTTTTTAATTCACCCTACTTTAATAAAGACCCACTTAGTCATTTATTTCCAAAGTCACTTTTCCTTTATAATTTTACATTGACTTTATTAAAGTCACTTTAAAATTAGACTTTAGTAACTTTATCACTTAAAGTCATTTTAAAATTAGATTTGACTTTATAAAAATTATAAAGTCATTTTAGGAGAAAAATTAAATTCTTTTGGACACTTTTCCCTAGGCCAAAGATCAAAGCCTTAGGGAACCACCTGTCTTCCGGTACCAAATTTCAACATTATTCTAGGGATAAACTTGCCAATTCATTTGAGGAGGAATGCTTGATTTATTTTATTCATTATATTGCTTTAGTCTTTTGCAAACTAATACTTGTTCAAGTGTGTAAGAAATATTTTTTGTATCGTATGCATGAATTCATTTGGAAGTGGGAGAAATCTCAATTAGATCAACTCACTTCTAGAGTCACAACGATCCAAGACTCAACCATTTTTTCGCTTCAAATCTTCCATCCAACGAAGAGCAGAAGGGAGTTTTCTTACTCTATAGCTACTTGATCATCCATTTAAATTTAAAATACTTTTTTGATTCTAGTTCTTTCAAAGTTATATCTCCTATTTAAGTCATTTTCAAAGCTAGGGAAGTATGGGGGATCACTTCCATTACTTGAGCTAGTATTTTGTATATTAAATTCTACTTTAGTTTTTGTTTCTTTTTCCTTATTTCACACTGACAATTGGTTTTGTGTTTTGTAGCTCATCGGCTTCAGCATTGGGCCACAAAGAGCTTGAGGAGAGGCTTGGGAAACTACTCACTAATGTGTATCCAGGACCCCCTCGCGCTATCCAAAGATTGATTTCTAGGGAGGTTGTAAGCACTTGGGAGAAAGTTGCAAACTCATCTAGGCCATGGGCCTTTTGAGTCTTGTGAACCTCTTTTGGAGAGTTTTTTCCATCTTAAAGTTTGTTGTTATATTTTTTTTGGAAGAGAGTCTAGCTTTGTTAGATTTCTATCTTTGTAAATATCTCTATCACATTGTGGGCAACTCTCTTAGAGACATTTTTACCTGCTTTAAGGGCTAATAAAACATAAAACAATTTGTTTTAGGGAGCTTGGGATTTTTTCCATGACATCCCCCTTCCACACTTAGAAGAGGAATTTTTGTGGGTGGACTAATCTTACTTCTAGTTTTTCTTAACTTTCTACTTTTTTTAATTTCATATTATACATGCTTAAAATTAACACATTTCACTCCACATGCAAATTTTTACTAATCTTGTATTTAAATTCCCACATGCATAAACTTCTAAAATGTAAACTTGAGAAAATATCATCTTATGTATAAACGCTTCATGCTTTGGCAAGTTTTAATTGTTTCATAATTTATTCAAATATATGCTTCACTACTTGGTCAATTTATGCTATATGTCATGGAAATTATTGGAGTACTATCAGTTATTTGAAACAATTGTAGCTTCAAGTAATCTATTCCATTTTACTTGTTTATAACTTTATTTTCCATTCAATGGTGTAAACACATATGGGCTTATTTACATTTTAGCCTCTCAAGTTTTGCAAACTATTTCTCTTTGAAGCATTTGCATGTAGCATTAGTTTAATTTGGGGAATTAACACAATTTGCACTTCATCTAGGCATTTTAATATAGGAAAGCCCCAAGCCTTATTAAAATTTTACCTCCAACATAAGTTGGTTGAAGTAGACATCTTAGGGACCCTCTACTCTTCCACTGACTTTTCACTGTGAGATCCATATCTTTGGGCGATGGTGAGGTTTAAAGATTGAAGAGTTAAATTGTAATCCCGTTGTAGAGATAATTGATAAAATTAACCAAGAGCACTTTCCATTACATTTACTTTACTTGTCTCGTGATGATTTGAGTTTTCATATGCAAAGTCTATTCCAAAAGCAAGTATTGTAATCCTTTGAAAAAAATGCTTTCTTTTCATGCTTCAAGTCTAATTTCATATTGATGCATTGGTTTAACACTTTCCTTTTTTTACATTCCCGAATTAATTACTAATTTTTGGGTTTTGGCAAGATTTGTTTCACATGTTTTGATTCATAAAGTTGATTATCTCAAACACATTTTGTATCTTACATATCTTGTGCTAACAATTCTTGTTTACATTTTAGGGTTACTTTGCTTTCTCTTTTGAGAGCATTGCATTTTACTTTGAGAAAATATATCTTTAATTGTTGAACAAATTCCTTATAAGTGTTAGTTTTTGGTAGTATCAGATGTGCTCTAGCCATGAAAATTGGTGGAGAGGCTAAGGCACATGAGTTCTAAAGAACCCATAAACTATTTGGTGAAATTCCACCCGAATTGTATTTTATTAAAATAATTAATATTTTTAGTGGGGTTTCTAATTCTAAACTTAGGAAAATTAAAGTATTAATGTGTATTAATCAAAATATGGGTGAGAATGTTCTAGACTGCGAATCAAGTCAAGTTTTTAATCTTCGCTATTGACTAGAGACTTAATCTCGACCGTTGAAGTTTCAACGAGAAAAGTATAAGGAGGCTTGGGGTTCATTCAGGAACACACCGAGAAAATGAATTGATCTAGAGTTCGAAATTTCTAGGGCTTGGAAGTTGAGAAATTCGACTATGTGATCATTTTGCAGCAGAGGGGCAGGGATAGTTGGGGAACATTGGGCAGGGAGGCGGAGAGCCACCAGTGGAGGGATTGCAACACCTAGAGGGACTGACGTCAGTTTGGTCCCACGTAGGCTTGACGTAGAGCCAGAAGGGCCAGTGCAGAAGGGAAGTTGTTGTCATGCAGAAATTCGGAACTGTCGGGGAGCTGCCAGAACAACTGGGAGAGGTTGACACAGAAGCTCGAAGAGGCAGAAGAGACAGTGCAGGGCTGACGCAGGGTCTATGTAGGGCCAGCATGGAGATAGCAGGGGGTTTGCCAGTTCTGCTGTCGGATCAGTCGGAAACTGCCAGGTGAAGTGAGGTAATCTCACTCAGTTTTCTGCCATTATATTTTTCTCTATAACTGGTTGCCAGGAGGGCATCCAACATTGTATTCAAAACTATTGCTTAATAATATAAAACCCTTAGAGTTGCTGCACCTGTTTTCTAGCATTGGGTTTTTCCGGGGACTATTTTGTCCAAAATAATGGTGTCGTATGTATCTTGTTCTTTGCTCAATTTCTTGTTTCATGTAATCGAATTAAGCTGGTGTAGGCTGCAGAAGTAATTTACTTTAGTTTTTTTTTCAGAAAATAGCTTGATAATGTATATTAAAATCAAGTAGGAGAAGTAAATTTATTTTTGTTGCAGTAGGGATTCCTTGAGGATAGGAATTTTCACATGGTATCAGAGGATTCATTTTGAAACAAGAAGAGCAGATCCAGCGCTGAGCAGAGAGGCCAATAGCTGCATTTGGCAGCGATTCGAATCCCCTTGAAGGGATTGCGCAGTCCTTGCTGGGAAAGTAGAGATTCTGAGGATATCACTCTCTGAGATAGTCGATAGAGGTACGATTTCCAGTTCGTGAGCTTGCAGAGGCAGAGAGAGTGACGTAGAGCCTTAGCACAATGCTTGAAGGGAACAGTTTCTGCTTGGGGCAAAAATCTGTTGGAAAAGAGCGAAGTAACATAGAAGGGGAATTTTCTCCTCATAGGACTTTTCTCGCCAAAAGTTTGAATTTTTCAATTGCCGAGCAGCAAACCAGTGCTGCACAGTGACTAGAGGAGTCAATTCGACAGTTTGAGTGGGATGGCATCACATGGGCTCAGCGATCAGGACAGGTTGGAAGGAGCTTCCAACTATGTCATATGGAAGACTAGAATCTTAGCTGTTTTGGAGGAGTACGACCTCAAAGCTTACGTCAAGAGTGTTGTAGCTATTTCAACAGACAATGATTAGAAGAAAAAGTACAAGGCCGAGTAGGCAAAGTCGAAGAGGTACATACTCGATGGAGTTCGAGATCATGTGGTCTCACACTTGCAGGGAAAAGATACAACCTGAGAAATGTGGGAAGCTTTGTCTTCACTATATGAAGATTCTTCTGAACAACGGAAGATGTACTTAGAACAAAAGTTGCAGCGGACATTGATGTAGAAGGGAGAAGGGGTTAGCTCCTATTTTCGTCTTCAGGACACCAGAGACCAACTTGCTGCAGTGGGGTCTACTCCTTAGTCTACTGCGATGGTAATGACGACCCTGAATGGAGTCTCGAATGAATGGCAAGTTTTTGTCCAAAGTATATTGGGCAAAGAAAGACTACTTTCATGGGAGGAGATGTGGGCAGCCCTTCAACATGAAGAATTAAGGAGGGATCTAGTTAAGGTCAACCTCAATGGCAGTAGTTGGAGTGGCACAAAGACCAAGGACGAGGAGACGCAACTCTAGCATCAAAGGGATAGCATAAGCAGAAGCGAAAGAAGGACATTTCAAAGGTGAAATGTTTCAAATGTGGCGATATGGGCCACTTTGCATCCCAGTGTCCTTTGAAGCAAAATGATAAGGATGAGAAACATGATCCTAAGGCTGCTCCAACAAAAATTGATGAAGATGAGTTTGCCATGAGTGCCCACACATCTCCCGGAGGGAAATGGGGTGATATAGAACTGTAGTCGGGAGGACTACATGTGGGCAGGATCCTTGAAGAACCCACCTCTTGGATCAATTCCTTGCTACGGGAGCCCAAGAATCAACAGTATTAAGATGGACTTAGTGTCAGATGATGCAGTGGGTTGGTTGGAGAGACAGATGCAGTAGCCTGAGACCAGAGACTGATCAACACAGTACGGAAGTCAGTAACAACGCAGAAGATTTTGAGGGTCAGAGAATAGTAGCATTCAGATTCGAACATTCACATGGTATTATGCTGAAGACATTTAGTTCAGTAATTTTTGTTGTTTTTCAGTTGCTTCTCTTAGCAACTAAGTTGTAGTACGAATGTAGTGTTAGTAGTGGCAGTGCTAGCAACATAGTAGATGTAGCATTTGAGAGGGAGTTGTAGTACAAATGCAACAGTGGCAATGGCAGTGTGATGGGCAACAGTACAGTAGCAGTAGTAGCACAGTGTTGATGGCAGCAATAATACAGAAAGGAGATGCTTTAGAGACAGAGTAGCATGCAGTTGGACATTGTTGCTGGAGCACATTCCTCGGTAAGAGGGAGTGTTAGTTTTTGGTAGCATCGGATGTGCTCTAGCCATGAAAATTGGTGGAGAGGCTAAGGCCGATGAGTTCTAAAGAACCCAGAAACCGTTTGGTGAAATTCCAGTCAGATTGTATTTTATTAAAATAATCGATATTTTTAATGGGGTTCCTAAGTCTAAACTTAGGAAAATTAAAGTATTAATGGGTATTAATCAAAATATTAGTGAGAATGTTCTAGAAAGCGAATCAAGTCAAGTTTTTGATCTTAGTCATTGATTAGAGACTTAATCTCGATCGTTGAAGTCTCAACAAGAAAAGTATAAGGAGGCCTGGGGTTCATTCAAGAGCACACTGAGAGAACGAATTAATCTAGAGTTCAAAATTTTTGGGGTTTGGAAGCTGAGAAATTCGAACTAAGTGATCATTCTGGAGTAGAGGGGCATGGATAGTTCGAGAATACTGGGCAGGGAGGTGGAGAGCCACCAGTGGAGGAAGCGTAGTACCTAGAGGGACTGATGCTGGGCCAGTTTGGGCCCACGCAAGCTTGACGGAGAGCCAAAAGTTCTAGCGCGAAAGGGACGTTGCCTTCACGTGGAAATCCAGAACTGTTGGGAAGCTGCCAGAATAGCCGGGAGAGGTTGACGCAAAAGCTCCAAGAGGCAGAAGAGATAGTGCAAGGCTGACACAAAGCCTCTGAGGCTAATGCAAAGCCTACGTAGGGCCAACGCAAAGATAGGCAGGGGTTTGCCAGTTCTGGTGTTGGATCAATCGGAAATTGCCAGGTGAAGTGAGGTAATCTCACTCAGTTTTCTGCCATTATATTTTTCTCTGTAATTGGATTGCCAAGGGGGCATCCAACAATGTATTCATAACTACTGCTTAATAATATAAAACCCTCAGAGCTGCTATATCGATTTTTTCGCATTGGGTTTTTCTGGGGAATATTTTGTCCAAAAATAACGATGTCCTATGTATCTTGTTCTTTGCTCAGTTTCATGTAATCAAATTAAATTGTTTTAGGTTGTAGAAGTAATTTACTTCAATATTTTTCAGAAAATAACTTGATAATGTATATGAAAATCAAGTAGGAGAAGTAAATTCAATTTTGCTACTGTAGGGGTTCCTTGAGTATAGGAATTTTCACAATAAGGCATTAGTTTTATGGTTTTTTTCATGTTAATGATTGACATTGTTATTTCAAGTTACTCACATCATTTTTGCTCATAAATCCTTAAAAGTAATCCTTTTTTACTATAACCCTCTCCTAGAAACTCACATCTTTTAACTTAACTTTTCATTAGGGACCACACCCCTTAGCTGACCTAGGAGATAGCTCAAACGGAGAGAGTCAGGATTAGTTTGACAACCCCTTCTCTGAGTTCCCTGCCACCAACCACACCCTGTGGGGTTGAAGGCTTTTCTCACTAACTTGTAGGTAGGTGTAGGCGACAAGTGATAACAAGACTATTTGATCCCGGACTCCATCCAAGATCAGTTGCTTCGCCCTTGCCATTTCTTTCTTGTTTTCTTTCTACTGATCTGCATCCTATGGAACTACCACTACATTATCAATGTAGGCATTCAGGTTATATTCATTTAGAAGGAAGGACATCCTAGCCTTCCAGATGACTTAGTTGGATGATCCATCCAACCTATCTTGATCTCTAAGCCCTGCAGTGGCCATCTTTGAAATTGTCGAAAACTCCCTCTTTCCCTGTGCTCAATTGCTGCTCTCCTATTCGCACTCCCTTATGGAATGCATGACTCTACTAGCTGCTACTGCCGATTTGCAATTGGAAATATCGAACTTTCGAGACTTGAAGTTCCTTAGGAGAATTTTCCCCTTTACTGTGTGTGCTTTTCTCTTCCACCCAACACGGATTTTGCTTTTGCAACCTGCAACAAAACCCTTTACGTCCAACCAAGAATTTGCTTAGCAAAAAATTGAGTTGTTGCAACTCCCTACGCCTGCTGTAATCACTAATCTTGGAGATTCGAACTTTTTCTGCCTCCAACACTGAAAAATCGAACTTCTTCAAGCAACTCGGTCTTCCTGGCAATGAACTGCGCTGCCTCAAGAATTTTGGCCTACTGCTCCTTATGAGCAACGAAATTCTTTCCTTCACTTCTGAGCTTCCAACTGATCACTTACGCTCTGATACCATGTGAAAATTCCTACAACTAGAATCCTATTGCAGCAACTGATATCATTTCTCCTAACTGGTAAATTAATTATTTAGTTTATTGCTACGACAACATCAAAAATAAACACACTGCAACCTTCACAAATAAAAATTGTGGAAATAAATAGCATTGGAACTGAGAAAACACTGACACACACATAATAAAATTTACACCATCGTTTTTGGACAAAAGTCCCCGAAAAAACCCAATGCGGGAAAACTAGTGCAACAGATGAGGGTTTTATTATTATGCAACAGTGAAAATCTGAGTACAATATGGATGCACAAACTGACAATCCCCTACAGGAGAATCTGGCCACAAAATTTAGTGAGACGAATTTTGTCTCGCCTGACACTGATCCAACTCCGAAAACCTATGCAACCACTGATAAGCTCTGCCTGAAAGTGCAACTGATCAAGCCATCTTCCCAATCCAACGTCTGAGAATGACTCGCTAGTCCTTTTTGAAGATCTTACTGGCCTCCAGCAACTAAATCGACCCTTTGTCTGGCCAAATCGGACCACTGCCTCTAAAGCTTCTACGCAGCCTCACTGAGGAAACTCAACCCTCTTGTAGCTGACTCTCTAGATCTGGAAAATCTCCTCTGGATTCACTGTCCCTGCCCCTCACTCACTGCTTTGATCTTTGGTTCTCCGGCAGCTAATTGCGGCTACTCTAGAAATCGATCTACCAATGAAATCGAATTTTTGGTGTTCTTTGGTGTGTTCTCCAAGTGCCCATCGACTTCCTCTTATAATCCACTGTTGGAGCACCAACGACCAAGATTAAATCTTAATCAATGGCTAGGATCATCTTGAAGTCAATTCGTGTGAATTTCTAGATGATTTTCACTTTATCTCAATTAACACTGATTAATTAGCCATATTCCCTAAGTTTAGATTTAGGAAATATTTAAAAAACGGCTAATAATCTAATTGAGACACTTCTAGGTGGAATTTCCATAAACGATTTCTGAATTGAAGATCTCATGTATTTTAGCATCTCCACTAAATTTCGTGGCTAGAACACATCCGATGCTACAAAAACTAACATCGAAACCCTCTATCATGACGCTACAAAAAATGTACCCATCACTTCAACAAAATCTTGAATTGACATGCTATGTTTTCTCTATGTTATATTAATGCTTAGAGGGTGATATTAATGATAAAGATGCCAAGATAGGGAATGATTTTGATGATATGTAGGTATTTGCTGTAGCATGATTTTTTTGGATGTTAGAGGTTATCTAGAGCCTATTTGTTGACACATGTTCGGTTCAAAGATGGGTTGCACTCAATACTGTTGACACCTAATCTTCATGATTGGGGGAATTTGTGTAAATAAATAAATTAGGAATGTGAACAGTCATCGGGAGATGAATTGAACAATCACTCCTATTGTATATAACAATAGCCTACCTATGGAATAATAGACGAATCAGTTTTACTGCCTTTGGAGAGTTACTGCCTGGCCTGACATGGTATTAGAGCTAGTTCTTAAAATAGTTGTAACTCCCTTCATTTCTGCTACTGTGGGTTGTATGCTGGTCTGAGCACTGTCTATTGAGCGCTGTCCTCTGTCGTTCTGACCTGAGCTCTATCCTCAAATGCCTCTGTCGTTCTGTCCACTGAGTGCTGTCCGGGGGATACTTCTTGCAGAGTTATTCAATTCAATTGAGAGGTATTCATTTTTCAAATTTTTTTTCTTCATTGAAGGATGCTCTCCAGCTGCAGTCAAAAGCAATTCAAACCTAATGTATGGTATTTGAAACGCTGTATTAAGAATGTATTTGAAACGCTGTGCACGATTGAAACTTTTAAGTTTTGAAACGCTGTATTAAGAATGGTATCTGCGTTTTTATTTTATTAAGATTGCATGGAAAAAGACCCTCTGGTTCCTTTCCGCTCCATGTATAAGCATCTGTGTGGCATAGAGCCGCATACAATATCTTTATGCAACAACAACTTTGCATAATTCGTGAATCCAATCTACGTGATGTGCGGCATCGTGGATCTCAACCGTCCGTTGATCATTGGCCATTGTAGAGCTTTCAATGTACTGCATATCGTTTTGATCACAATCCATACCTTCATACCTTTTCGTTTCTGCTCCATAGTGAAGCTTGCAGGTTTCAAGCTTGAGGTAGTTGAAACCGAATCTGTGGGTCATGCACGCACTTTGGCCAGAACATTTAATCTCAATACTTGTCATATGGTATGTTGAAGAGCCAACAAAGCTACATACAAGCTTTTGATGCTTCTGAGTCGACTGCAAATGAAATCAAATGTCTAGCTCCCTGATCCCTTGGAATGTCAGTAGGATTTGAGAATGAACTGTCACATAAGGTTAACTTGGTTGTTGCTGAATACAAGGCTTCGCATGCATACTTAAGAGTTGCACATTGGAGGCATCGACAACAGGCTTTTTCAACTTTTGAGTGTTTGAATAATAAATATGTATGGAGGCATATTGTCTGGAATGCGTTATTAATTTTTTGAACAACGTTTGAGTGTTTGAATACGTTATTAATTCAAAGTTGTGGTTTGAATGAAAGCTGTGGTTTGAGTGTAAGCTCAGTGGGTGTATGTGTTGAAAGATATATATTGACCAGCATATATATATTGAATAGCTTGTAGAATATGAACTGAATTTGTAAAATGGAATATGGTGGATGTATTAGATAAGGATCCTTTTATAAACATTGGAGGGATTTGAAGAAATATAGTACATAAAAGTATTTGAAATCTTTTTGCTCTTTTGAGCACAATTTCACTGTATATTAGCAGAAGTATTTTTTCTATCAGCAGAAGTTTTTTTTACAGAATGCATTCAATCATCTCTATCGTGGAATAGTTCTCACTGGCAAGGAGAACTATCCTGATTGGTCCCGGATGATACAACACACCCTCATCTTCAATGAGTTGTGGAATGTGTGTCGGAGAAGGAGACAGTGACCCAGAAAAGCCTACCTCAGACAAAGAGCTTGCCATTTGGGAAAACAAGAACAGCAAAGCTTATGCATTAATCGCAGCATCTGTAAATAAA
>APFE031279391.1:86241-127728 GCA_000404065.3 Pinus taeda | reverse complement strand
CATCTTCACCAAAGCACTTGGAAAAGAAAAGCTTGAATGATTCAGAATGATGCTTGGACTCACCAACATCCCTTCAGATTAAGGGGGGGAATGTTGACACCTAATCTTCATGATTGGGGTAATTTGTGTAAATAAATAAATTAGGAATGTGAACAGTCATCGGGAGATGAACTGAACAATCACTCCTATTGTATATAACAATAGCCTACCTATGGAATAATAGACGAATCAGTTTTACTGCCTTTGGAGAGTTACTACCTGGCCTGACAAATACTATTTTTGTTATGTGCACCGTTTCATGCTATATGGATGAAAACATGTAACTCGTGGACCTGTGGTTGATGAAGATTGTAACTGCTAGATGATTGGTGTTATTTTTATGCTTTTTATAACTAATTTATCATTCTACATGCTTTTGTTGACATATATGCATCAAAATATATAAAAATACATATTATATTAAATTCGCTCCCGACCCAGGAGCTTTTGAAAATGTCGCTCTCTGCTCCTGCTCCCAAGCAACCTTAATATGGACACATCATTCAAGGTTTAACAACTATTTCATGCATGAATCAAGGGGTCTTTAGTCATTATTTTCAAAGATTAATAATTTATGGACTTTTTCTTCTTTTGTTGGATGGATCGATCCACCCTTTTGTGGGGATCTATTATTTCTCACTGTGCATGTGGCTTTGACCACTTTATTTTATTACTTTTGGTTTCTAAGAAAACTAGATCTAGAATTTCCTTACTAGATGCAAGGAGATTGCCCAAATACTTATTATTTTACTGTAAAGAAAGTCCTTAACTACTCTATATAAAGGAAAGACTTCCATGATTGGATAGTGGGAGTATTCCACAAATGAGCTATGGGAATACTTCCATAGATGAGCTATCCAAGCTTCTGAAGGAACCATCAAGACATCTATAGTATACTTTGATATATGCTGAGATGCTTTCAAGGTTCTGTGAACAGTTTTGTGGTTTATTGCGGCAAAGAGATACAAACATTGGCCACCTAATTGCAGTTTCTTTTTTTTTTGTAAGGGAAATTCACAACTACATCTGGTCTTTCATTTTCCCTCTATATTTATGTGAATATAGCTTGTTTTTTTATTAAGTCTCCTTATGTGTGAAGTTAGATGGAATCTATCATGTGTCCTATAAAAGGATGTTATTTTTCAACTATAAATTGTGATGTACATTGGATTTGAGTGCTAATAGATGTACAACATGAATTTAATACAACTCACTGCTAACTTATGCAAGCTGTATATTTTACAGGAAGGTTGCAAAGGTCTTCTATACATGGTTCTACATGCACGGGTTGTACTAGATTTGTGGGAGTGCCCTGAACATGAAATCCATTTTGAGCAAGTTGAAGGGGATTTTGATTCATTTCGGGGGAAATGGGTTTTTGAGCAGCTTGGCAGCCAACATACACTACTGAAGTATGTTGTAGAAACAAAGATGCAAAAGAATTGCTTGCTTGCAGAAGCTATTGTAGAGGAGGTATGTCTGAGACCCTGCCTTGTTGCCATTATGGAAATAAAAGTAGAAAGAGAACAAATGATCTATTTATTTACATCCCTTTCCACAGATGCTCATGCAAATTAATTGTGTGTGAGAGAGAGAGAGAGACAATGATAAGGATTATTTTTTTTTTCTCAGTTTGATTGTTAGTTCTTATTGAGTAGATTTTGGTATCAGAAGGTCTAGTACATTATGTTTTAAAAATATATAGTCTATACTAATCGATTGTAAAGGCTGTTTGGAATTTTTGTATCAAGATCTACCAAATTCTCCTCTCCTTAACTGGTACATTTAAAAATTGCACTATGTTGCCTCTCAAGGTGCAATTATGTGGTAGAGCCCTTAAACACAACTGCAACCTTAGGGGAACTAAGAAGGGTTGCCCATTGTCACCACAACAACACCCTCTCTCACTTTTGGTCAATTCTACTTAGGCACAGTAGAATGAGTAAAGTACTAGATAATCTTTAGAAATAGAATGGGATGAGGGTCCAAGATTAGTGCCTTTCCACTTAACAGAAATGGAGTCAAGAGGAAAACCATTAGAGGGTTTGAAATTATGAATAATGACAGCATGATAGTGCTGTTACAAAATGTTAAAATCAACCTATGAATGCTATTTCCAGATTCCAGAAAATTATTTAGAGGACCCTCTTACCTCCCAAACCTGCACATTACTTGGTAAAGCCTTAGAACAGAAGTGCAACTCTATGGGTACTGAAGAAGGGCTACCCATTTCACTATAGTAGCTCCTCCACTCTCTTAAGGACGGATCTCCTCCAGCACAAGGGAGGTATCCCCAGACAATGTATGATAAACCTTAGAAATAAATGGATAGGTGCACTAAGGCTAGTGCCTATTCAATCCAGGGCAAATGGAGTCAAGGTACTAGTCTTAGTTTTCTATTAATCATTAAGGAAAAACGAAGCTGCAAAATGTAATGTTCCTATGTAGGAATACAAGTGATATACAAGCATACAATCAGTTCAGCAAACAGAAAAACAAAATAGACACTAAGCACCCATGGAAATGTTGGAAATAAGGAACTGGTGAGCCATTTTATTACTTCTTCAAGAGAAAAATACATTAGTAGATAGAATGGTGCACTTGGTCTTGTCGCAATGGACAAGCATGACCAAACCCAGGTGAGCAACAACTGAATTGAAGGCTGTTACAACTGCTGCACCAAACTGCACTGCGTTGCCCAACAAACTGCTCTTTCTGCTGAATTTGAAGGGCTGGAATCACTACTTCCCGTTCTCAGTAAATTATGATATTCGAGCTTCTGACTCCTTGGCCTAAACCCAAAAATACCCACGAAGGAATTTGGCTGGTTTAGACTTCTGAAATTCGACCCCCAAGGAACCCAATGTCAGTTGTAACTGCAAAACTTGGTCTGCTGGATTCTGATTGTAAAACCTCTTGGAAAGTGTCCAAAAATGCTGGGATGATCCCTCCTACAAATCTCCTGGCTTCCTGAATCAGTTTCCGTGCTGTAGCTCTTGCCCTCAAGACCCATGAAATCGCTGAACTGGCCCTCTGCGCTATCTCCTAGGCCTGGATTTCGAACTGCTAGGTTGCTGGGTTCTTTGGCTCCAAAACTCTCACTGAATGCTGGCCCAATGCTGTCCTTTAGATTCCATGGCTCCTCCGACAATTGGCTGATCCAATGTGGCTCAATCTCCCTTTGCGTGTTCTCATTGTGGCCCAGAGATACGCATTTCCTGAGTGTAGCTGAGTGATGGTGTTGTGGAAACACCCCAGATCCTCTGAAAATGCTTGTGGAATTGCCTTCCTAGGGTGGGCACTCGAAGTCCCCCGAAGGTAAGATTGAATCTCCCGCTTGAGAGATTCGTGGCTGAACAGCCAGTTGCCTTGGCTAAGTAATTGAGTGAACAGTCAAGTAAATTCGATATACAAGGTGAATGAATGGATCCAAATGAGAGCCTCCTCCTCCTTATGCCTTCGCAGGCATTCCTTGCCTCATTTGGGCCCCTCCAAACAACATTTCGAATTCCCTCCAAGCCATTCGAATGACCTAGTTGGAATTCCCACGTGGGTGGCCCCCACCTTGCACTAGCAATCTAATTAAGCAAAAAATTCTCTTAAGTCCCTATGTAGAAACTTCTGGGTCCTTTTCCCTACCCAAAAATGTGCAAAAATGTGTAGAGATAACCTGTTACAAATGTGATTGAGAAGGGACATGATAGTCCCCGCCCCCCCCAAACGTTGCTTGCCCTCAAGCAACCTCAGAGTTGGGTGCTCCAAAATGTGCTCACCCTCTCAGGTGGCATCCTCATCTAGCAAGTTCTTTTAGCGTACCAAGAACTCCCTGATGGTCCCGCTCCTCAATTTCCTTTCCCTCCTCTCTAAGATGGTTTTAGGCTGCAAAACCAAGTGACCCTCATCATCCAGTGGGGGTAACTCTACTGCTGTTGTCACCTGTTGCCCCAACACCTTTTTAAGGCACGAGACATTAAATACATTGTGAATCTTGCTCCTCGAAGGCAGCTCCAGCTCATAGGCCACTTCCCCAACTCATCTGATCACCTTATATGGCCCATAGAAGAGGTGTTGTAGCTTCTTGACCCCCTTTTGCATCAATGTGGACTGCCTGTACGACTGTAGTCGCAGGTACACCAAGCCCCCCTCCTTGAAATGCCTCTCTATTTGGTGTCGGTCTGCATACACCTTATGTTGGTTTTTGCTGTCACTAAGTTATCCTTGAGAGCCTTGAGGATGTCTTGGCTCTCTTGGATCCAATCTTTGGCCTTTGGGCCCGACTGTCTCCAAAAACAACATCAGCAAAAGATAATGCATCATATCCATACAAGGTGTGAAAATTCCTTAATCTAGCACATCAGAAACCCCTACTGCAATTTTTGGTTTACTTTCTCCTACTTGTTCTTTACATTAACAAGCTATTTAATTGCATAAATATCAAAGTAAAAACAAATGCAACCTTCATAGATATACAGATCATGCATTAAAGTAAATAGAAACAATAACACAAGGGACACCGTTATTTTTGGACAATCGTCCCTAGAAAAACCCAATGCGGGAAAACCAGTGTAGCAGGTATGAGAGTTTTATTACTAAGCAAATTTCTTGAATACAACTAGGGTGCCAGAATGGCTCACCCAACAGAGAATGTCCTCGGCAGTAGTACCTCTATCCGGATTCCGGAGATAGATATTTCGGCAAATTAGCAACCGGATGATCAAACCCACAGTGATTTTGACTATTCCTTGTGCTGGACAACGAAAGCTGCTCCAAGCACTTCTCTGGAAATGCATCTCCCTCTCCCGACTGATCTGCACAAAATCTTCCGAGCATTGCCTCTGAAGCCCTCTGTGTCCTCTGCGTTAGCCTCTATAGCCTGCTGCGTCCTCTCCGCCGCCTCATTCGGCCTCTGCGTCAGCCCTTCTTGGGCCTGCGCTATCTCTCCCAACACTTCATTGCCTCTCTACTATGTATTCTTTAGCCTTGGAAGAAAATCCCTTACTAAACTGCCCCTCGCTACAATTGATCACTAACTCGATTTCCTCAGCAAACCTTGCCCCAAAAAATCGAATTTTTGTTCTCTCTTGGTGTATCTCCAACTGACCCTCAAGCCTCCTCTCATACTCTTCCTATTGACGATTCAATGGCTGAGATGAAGTCCCTAATCAACGACTAAGATTAGAACTGGCTTGATCCTTGTCACTTAGAGCTTTCTCACCCATTTATTACTAATATACATTAATATTTTTATTTTCCCAAGTTTAGACTTAGGGACCCATTAAAAGTATTAAATATTTTAATATCTCTTCATTCGGGTGGGAATTTCTCCAAATGATTTCTGGGTCTTGGAGATCTCATGTGCCTTAGCCTCTCCACCAAATTTCATGGTTAGAGTACATCCGATGCTACCCAAAATCACCACTCCCTCTTAGCGAGGAATGTGCTCTAGTAATGCTTCACCATAGAAGCATCACACTGATCCTCCGCATCAGTCCTTTGTGTTGATGCTTGGCCTACTGCGCTACATCTACTGCACTGCTGCTTCTTGTACTACTGCCAATGACACTGCCATTGCCACTGCTACATCTGTACTGCAACTCCCTCTCAAAATGTTGCATCATGTTGCCCATAGCACTGCCACTGCTAACTGTTGCACTGCAACTCAGTTATTGAGAAGTAAGTAACTGACTTCACCCAAATATTGACATCCTAGTTAGTTTGGAAGCCTCATGATGCTGAAGCCACCTCTACTGCTATCCTTTGCTCCCTCTGCTGCCACTGCGTTGTTGCAACATCTATTGTGCCTCTTGCACCGCTGCAACCTCCACTGTGCTGCTACAGACTTCTGCACTCTATCACTGCCTTGCCACTCCATCACACCTAACTCCACTCGACACCTGTCATCATGCTACTGTTGTTAAGGGCTCCCGTAGCCATATGTGATCCAAGAGTTTGGGCACCTCAAGGATCTTGCCCCCTACATGTAGTCCCCTCGACTACAACTTTATGTCTCCCCACCTCTTCTCTAGAGACGCATGAGCACTCATGGCACAATCGTCATCAGTCTCGACATCAATCTCTGCCTTTGCTGGAGCAGCCTTTGAGTCGGAAGCTTCTCCCTTGCCTTTCTTCCTAGGGCACTAAGATGCATAATGTCCCAACTCCCCACAGTTGAAGCACTTGACCTTGGAGATATCTTTCTTCTTCCTCTTCTGAACCCTCTGCTGTCCCGTAGATGCTAAAGATGCATTCTCCTCCTCCTCTTTCTTGATTCAAACTCCCTTACCGCTACTCTTTGCCTTGGTCAATCTCTTGATCTCTTCCTGTCGAAGAGCTGTCCACATCTCCTCCCAACTGGGGAGAGTCGCTCTGCCCAAAATGCTTTGGACAAATGTCTCCCACTCCTCGGAGACTGCATTCAAAGTAGTCCTACCCATGAAATCTGGATCCGGCATAGACTGCACGGAAGTAAGCTGGTCGCGAATTCCTTGCAACCCGAGAAGGAACAAATCTATCTCCTCTCCTTTCTGCATCTGAGATGACCTCAGCTGATTCTCCAATAACATCTTCTGGTACACGGAAGAGCCCTGGTATAAGGTGGTCAACGTCTGCCACATCTCCCTTGATGTGTTCTCAACAATATGTGGGATGACATGATCCTTGACCCCATCTAGGATCATGCATTTCGCCTTTGCCTCAGCCTTCTCATACTTCTCATTTGCATTAGGGTCAACTGGGACAATAACTGTTTTCAAGGCATAGTCCTTGATGCGATGTTTATCCAGGATTGTTAGGATCCTGGCCTTCCAGATGACAAAATTGGAAGCCCTGTCCAATCTGTCCTGATGCCTCAATCCTTTCACTTCCATCTCTGCTCCTCTTCTCTAGACTCCCTCTGAGTCCTGATTTCCCTCTCGGAAATCCTCTGGCCAACTGTCGAATCACTCCTCTCCAATCCTCCTTTGTTGCTGCAACCCGGATCTAGATTTCTTGGCTAGAACTCTGTCGAGGTAGTGCTTCTCTCTACCTTGGTTCAGTCTCCTTAGACATTGTTCTGCACTGATAGAAACAACGTCCCACCAACGCCACAAATCAAAATTTTCTCAGCTCCCTTAGCCCCGACAACTGAAGAATTTGAGCCCTTCTAGCTTTGCGCAATTATAGTGATAGTTGGATCAACTCCTCGTAGCCACAACGTCAATCCTTCTTGGATGAGAAAGATGACTTGGCACTATGTAGGCTTGATCTGCTCACAGTCTGCCTCTGCACTGGCTTGGATAGTTGACGCAGCGACTGTGTCATCTTCACCTAGCTCAGAGTGTTGACGCAGGCATTGTGTGAGGCTCTGTGTCACCTTCTCTGCACTGTGTCTCTCCTCCTTCTGCATCTCTAGCTCTGGAACAATGCTATCTCTTGGGACAACTACTTCTCTACTGCAAATTCTCAGATTTTCTCAGCTGGTGTCTTCAGTCGCCTCGGATTTGCAATCCCTCTGATACCATGTGAAAATTCCTGAATCTAACACATTAGAAACGCCTACTGCAATTTTTGGTTTACTATCTCCTACTTGTTCTTTACATTAACAAGTTATTTAATTGCATAAATATCGACGTAAACACAAATGCAATCTTCACAGATATACAGATCATACACTAAAGTAAATAGAAACAATAACACAAGGGACACAGTTATTTTTGGACAATCATCCCCGGAAAAACCCCATGCGGGAAAATCGGTGCAGCAGATATGAAGGTTTTATTATTAAGCAGATTTCTTGAATACAACTAGGGTGCTAGAATGGCTCACCCAACAAAGAATGTCCTCGATAGTAGTACCTCTATCTGGAGATAGATATTCCGGCAAATCAACAACCGGATGATCAACCCCACAATGATTTTGACTATTCCTTGTGCTGGACAGCGAAAGCTACTCCAAGCACTGCTTTGGCATTGCGCCACTCTTCAGGAACTGTGTCACCCTCTCCCGGCTGATCTGCTCTCAGTCTGTCCCACAGAATCTTTGTCATGTCCCCATTTTTATCCTTCCTGATAGTGCAACCAGGTTGGATTTCCAGGGCAGGAGATGGCTAGGTTTATGGCATCAGGGGTTCCGATGGAGTTTTGCAGAGTTTTTATGGGATTTGATGGCATTCGCTTGGAATATTCCATCATCTGCACAGTTTGCCTTTCGTTTTGTCACATTTCGACAACTTTCAAAAATCAACATTATTATTGGGCATAAGTTAAATAATTATGCTCGAGGTGGCATTCCGAGGAGATTAATTGGTGGAACACCTCAGCGTAATAGCTCGTTGGAACCGAAACGAGAAGATCTATAGGATGGGATGGTTACATATGAGTTTCAGTGGCTTGAGAAGACATGGTGGCCAATTTACCCTTTTCCCGCATTAAAAGAAAATTTTAATTGAAATAAAAGAGGGAAAAGTGCTCCATGATTAAAATAATAATAAAATAGAAGGTTCTAGAGGAGTCCATCAAATCTATAAAAGAGGAGGAGACCATTAGAGGACATCTTGGATTGAGTATTGTTTCCTGTATGAGAGGTTGAGAACCCAGTTCTCTACTCCATTGGTAGCCCCCGGACAAAAACCCTCGGGTGATTTAGAGAGATTGGGCGAGCACCCATCTTCCCTTGGTGAATCCATTCAGGGTTCACAGGTTGCAATTTACTAGTTTTTTCAGTTTGTTTTGGAGGTTGATAGCGGCATTATTGTAGATTTGTCCGAGGCCATTGATCTCAACTATATGGGTTGTATTTGCATATAAACCCTAGTTCTTCTAATATAATAAAGTTGAAGATTTCTTGTTCATTGTGTTATGAGATTGTAGTGCTCTGTTTTGTTTATTTTTACATGGTAGTCTTCTGTTAAATGTATGATAAATTTTATGTGAAGAGTTTGTTCCAAAATTTTCTCATTCAGGACATTACAGTGGTATTAAAGCCTTGGTCTTGGCTCAGCCTAAGGGTTTATTGCAGAAGATCAGGGTTGCATATCAAGTGTTCAACAAAACTCCTCAAAGAAAATTGTTTTCAAAGGTTAATCATTGACTTTGTGGAGTGAGGGTTTATAGTGAACCAAATTATTTTTGTGAGAAATAAAGTTTATAAAGAGGTTGGCTTTCATATATTGGTTGGCCAATTATTTCAAAGGGGTAACCATATAATATCTGGCCGATTCTTTTTATATACGTGAAGGTGCCATATTTTCTTAAAAGGGACGATATTTTAAAATGAGGCCATGAAACTATATTGTGACGATGGCCAAATTAAATTTAAGTGGGCAGATTATTGTAATGTAAAGAGGGCCCGGTGGCAAATTCTTTTATGGAACGGGACCGTCTCTCAAAGACCACGATCAACCTGAGCCACCAAACCACTGAGCCAAATGGAAGTCGAGATGTAGAGCTGACTAATTAGCTGAGTCACCCTCTCGGAAGTTCAGACGTCCGTATTAATTTCGAGAGCTGAGCTTAAATTACGTTGAAGGAACAAAAGGAAAATTATTCGCAAGAAGTGGAGCGGTATTGAATCTAGAAACAATGCGCAGGTCGAGAGTAGGAAATCCATGAGTTGTGGGTCAACGTTGTGAAGCAGAACTTCTGGATAACAGATTTATTTATATAAATATTTTATTAAAAAATGAATTACAGATGATGAGTGTTTACAAATGGGGTTCCTGGCTTATATACCGCCATGGACACCCTTTGGGGAAAGGGCATGATCTTATGATCGTGCCCTTTCGTCTAATTAAACTGAAAATTAAATAATAAACCTAAACTAACTAATTTTTACGTAACATTGCCTTCCTCTGGAAAGAATGCTTTGTCTTCAAAGCATACGTAATGACAGATGTTGTTGACAAAATGCTTCATTCTCCCAAGAAGCTTCTTCTTCGGGTAAGTCCTTCCACTTGATTAGATATTCCTTGATAGTATGATATCGAAGCTTTCTTTCTCTAGTAGACAAAATACCTTATGGTTCTAAAATGACTCTTCCTTCATCATCTAAGGATGGAAGCGTTGTTTGCGTTGTTTGATTGTTACCTAGTGCCCTTTTAAGGCAAGATACGTGGAAGACGTTGTGAACACGACTTGTCTCTGGAAGGCTTAAACCATACGCGACTTGGCTAATCTTTTTGTTGATCTGATAAGGTCCATAAAGTTTTGGTGCCAACTTGTTTTTTCCTTTCTGTTTTAAAGATAATTGTTTGTATGGTTGGAGCTTAACAAATACCCATTCTCCGACTTCAAACTCTCTTTCGATTCTGTTACGGTCTGCTTGTTGCTTCATACGATTCCTTGCATTATTCAAATTTTCTTTTAATATTTGGACAATTTTTTGGGTTTGTTGTAGTTGGTCTTTAATAGCAGGTAGATTTGTCTGGACAATAGCTAGATCCTTCCATTTCGGTGGTTCATACCCATATAGAGCTTGAAATGGCGTCATTTTTGCTGATGTATGATAAGTGGAATTATACCACAACTCAGCAAGATGTAACCATTGAGCCCACTTATTTTGTTTTTCTGTAGCGTAGCAATGTAGGTAGGCCTCCAAACATTTATTGACAACCTCTGTTTGGCCATCTGTTTGAGGGTGATAAGCGGAACTCATATTTAGGTAGGTTCCTATATGGCTGAACAATTCCTTCCAGAAATTACCTTTGAACTTGGCATCTCTATCACTCACAATGACTTTCGGAAAATCGTGTAACTTACATATATTTTTGCAAAATATTTCAGCGATTTCTTTTGCTGAGTATGACTTCTTTATTGCCATAAAGTGATCATATTTGGTGAGTCTGTTGACTACTACAAAAATCTTGTCCTTGCCTTCAGATACTGGTAATCCTTCGATAAAGTCCATCGAGATTTCTTCCCATTTCTGATTTGGAATGTTTAAAGGGTGAAGTAATCCTGGTGTCGTAATATTTTCACTTTTATTCCTTTGACATGTGTCACATTCTGCTACATACTTCTGAATATCACGATTCATTCCCTTCCAAAAGAAGGATTGACGTACATTGTAGTAAGTCTTAAAGAATCCTACATGTCTAGCTGATGGTGGGTCATGTAATTCCTTGAGTATCTTAAACTTAAACTTGGAATTTGTATTTAGATAGATTCTTCCCTTATACCATAGGATATCATTCTTCCACTCAAATTTTGAGTTGCTGGGAAGGTTATTGATTATTGCCGTTATTTCTGGATCCTTGGCATATTCACTTCGAATTTCGTTAAACCACTCAGGGACAATAACCGAAATTGCAAGTAGTGTTGGTTCTTCATCTTTCCTGGATATGGCATCTGCTACTACATTGTCTTTACCGCTTTTATGTAGTATTTCCAAGTCAAAAGCGACAATTTTTTCAATCCATTTTTGTTGTTCTTTGGAAAGTGTTTTTTGTTGAAGGAGATGCTGGAGACTGTTATGGTCTGTTCGAATAGAAAACTTACTTTCCAAAAGATATTGCCTCCACTTAGCTAGTGCATGCATGATAGCGAGCATTTCTCTGTTGTATGTGGATTTGAGGCGTTCTCTTTTGTTGAGCTTCCTACTTTCAAAAGCTATTGGATGTCCTTGTTGCATTAATACTGCACCTATACCAAATACGGAAGCATCACACTCAATGATAAATGGTTTAGAAAAATCTGGTGTTGCTAATACGGGAGCATTAGACATAATTTCCTTTAATGTTTCAAAACACCTCCCTGCTTTCTCATCCCATAGAAACGAATTCTTCTTTAAAAGATTTGTTAGAGGTGCAGTTATATGTGCATAATGTTTAATAAATCTTCGGTAATATCCAGTCAAACCTAAGAACCCTCTTAGCTTGGATATATTAGCAGGTTTGGTCCATTCTTTTACAGCTTTGATTTTGTTAGGGTCCACCTTTACGCCTTCATGGGATATAATGTGTCCAAGGTATTCTACTTCTTCCTTTCCGAAGGTGCATTTGGATTTTTTTGCATAAAATTGGTGTTCTTTAAGTAGTGTAAGAACTTTGTCCAAATGTTGCAAGTGCTCCTTCCAAGTTTTACTGTAAATTAGAATATCGTCAAAAAATACTAATACAAACTTTCTAAGATGTGGGTGAAATAATTCGTTCATAGTTGCTTGAAACGTTGCTGGTGCATTGGTTAATCCAAACGGCATTACTTTAAATTCATAGTGACATTTGTGTGTTCAGAATGCCGTTTTTGGTATGTCCTCTAATCTGATTCTAATTTGATAGTAGCTTGATCTTAAGTCCAATTTTGAGAAATACCTTGCGCCATGTAGCTCATCCAACATTTCGTCGATAAAGGTGATTGGAAACTTGTTTTTAATTGTTATTTTGTTTAATCCCCTATAGTCAATACATAGCCTGAATGACCCATCTTTTTTCCTTACTAACACCATTGGAGCAGCGTAAGGACTTTTACTTTTCGAGATGATTCCACACTTTAAGAGGTCTTGGATTAATCTCTCGATTTCTGTCTTTTGGTGATGTGGATATCGGTATGGCTTGATGTTGACCAGGTTTGATCCTGCCTTGACTTCTATTGTATGCTCAATTTACCTATTAGGCGGCATCTTCATAGGTAGGTCTTGAAATACTTTTTCATGTTTCCTAATTAGATCTTGTATCTCTGGTGACTCTTCTGTTTGGGCATGTTGATTTTCCATCTTTATTTCTATTCGATTTGTCGTATCCTGAAGATTTTTTATTTTGTCCACCTGATTTTTAATATTGTCAGCTTGTTTTTTGATATTGTCAACCTGCCCCTCAAGCTTGATCTTGAATTCATCTAATCTTTTATTGACCTCATCGTGGTTGCTATTTATCTTATGCTCCGAGTCCAACAATTTTTTTTGGAAATCCGCCATTGTCATTGTTGACATCGAATGGGTTTGTGGGGGTGTGTATTTATTTGCCAGCTTAATTTTTTTAATTAATTAATTAAAAAAATTAATTAATTAAATTAACTATATATATATATATATATATATATATATATATATTATATATAAATTAATTTTATATTATTTGACTTTATAAATATATATATTTGACTTTATACATAAATAACGTTATATATATTGGACGTTATATAAATGTTATATATTTTTTCGTATGGAAGGTTACGTCTTTTTGGTTGGTCACCTTTCGTCTGACCGTTCAAAGGTAAAACTCTAGCACCGCGGACAGACCTTTTGACCATACACTATGGACAGACCTTTTGACCAACACCGTGGACAGACCTTTTGATTTTGTCCCAAACTTGGACGCAGGTCAAGCCGCAGTTCCACCACACTCAATGCCCGCAGAGATTATTCCACGTAGCAGTTCCGCAGGAAGAAAACGATGCCGGTTCTGATTATTCCACGCAGAGATTATGCCGCAGTTCCGCAGAAGAAAACGATGTTGTTTCACCGATGTTTCCTTCACAGTCTTCCCCTGATGGTCAGCGTTTCACCTAACGTATTTCTCCAGACAGACTACGCATAGTCCACACGTACTGCTCGTTTTTTTGAAAGCCGTAGGGCTTGATAGCCAGCAGAACTTGTGTGTGTCACCAATTCGTGTTGGCTCTGATACCAGATGAAGTAGAACTTCTGGATAACATATTTATTTATATAAATATTTTATTAAAAAAGATGAATTACAAATGATGAGTGTTTACAAATGGGGTTCCTGGCTTATATACCGCCATGGACACCCTTTGGGGAAAGGGCATGATCTTATGATCGTGCCCTTTCGTCTAATTAAACTGAAAATTAAATAATAAACCTAAACTAACTAATTTTTACATAACACGTTGTTTCTTCAAGTGGCACGCATATGTTGAGCGATTCATATGATCTGTAGATGGGCCGACCTAAGTCGTTGCGCGATCGGTATATAGAGGGATCACAGTTTTATCTCCATGTCACTCCAAATTCGCACATCAGTCTTAGCCTGAGATTGGAATTGACACAATTGAGCGGCGGTAGTGCATAATTACTGCAGGCGAGTGTTCCAAGATTCATATCTCCACAATTTCCTCATAATCCACCTATAGGAAGGCAGAGATTTCAAGCGAATTTAATAGGCAGAATGTTTCAGTTTGAAGGTGTGTAGAATGAGTTCATACAGTGATGGGCCGAGCCAATTCCAGGAGTGAAGTCGTGTGGACAGATTGTTGTATTAAGGGAGGACTGAGTAAATAAAATAAAACTTTCAAAAAGCAAGTTTGATGAAGACCGAGAGCTATCTTCAGGTTGTCGGTTGGCTATACTGCTGGTAGATAGATTTTGGGTGTGAAGGGACCCGCAACTCTGCCATATTAGAGTGTAGTAACCTTCTTTGGAGCTGGACGAGTTGGGCGTTGGGATAGCAGAGTATCTTCCTCTTGACAAGCCACTACAGGAGCATGCAGTGAATCTCTTATCATTGGCTAGAGGGCAGCGAGCAAAGCGTGTACTCTCACGTACATACTATGGGTTTTAATCCCACTTGCATCTGTCGATGAATATATGAAATTTCTGGAGTCTGCATCTGGAAGGCCGTGTACCGAGAATTGGAGTCGACATTTCCCATCCGGAAGGCTGTGTACAAAGAATTGAATTTTGGGCAATGCAATTACAGGGAATTGGTATGCATAGACAAACACGCTGGAAAATAGTTTGGTGCAATTGTCTAGAGTAACCTGAAATAAATGCTATGCATTGAATTAAGAATGCATGGGAACAATTGAATATTTATTGTAGTTGATGGTCTGAATTGCTGGCAGAAGGCAAGTGTATAATTATTCCTACAGCAGTAGACATCCACTTGGAGATATCAGTCCTTGAGGCATTAATATCTGAGCTGCGTGGAGCATAGAATACCCGGAACAATTGTTGAAGCAAATCTAATGTTGGAAAAATATTCTTGAACACTCTTTTATTAGGTTTTTATGTCCACTATCTTTTATTCTCATGAAATGACTATATATTCCTAAAAGTCTGTTATGTAATGTCTAAAGTCAGTGAGAAATGGTGGCTAGTATCCTTAAAATTAGCTCATACACCTAATAGTGGTTTTGAAGTCCTCTTATGAGTTAATGTCCACTCTCTAAATGTATACTTGAGTCTAAGACACCTACAACAGTGCATGTGAACAGCTTGACGAAACTCTTGAGAAAAATATCCTCTAGTTTAATACTTTGCCATATTTCTAAGTTGTTTTGATTAGAGATTGGGGTTTCCATATATACCGCCAAATGTTCTCAGCCTTTATGTATTGATATCAAAGTCATTCCTAAATTAAGTCATAGTCTTGATTGAGTCAAGCACTTTTGAGTTATTAGGGTCATGAGCTGCCATTATCATTGCATGTCATTGTAAATGTTGAGTTGAAAAGTTTGTCGGTCAACTCATGTAAGTGTGCAGCCACTTTATGCCTTTTTGATATAGTGTTGCTAAGTCATTTTAGTGAGGACACTGATGTTGTCAGGTATGAGTCAGTTGATCCACTTGTCATTCTTCAGCTGAAACATGAATCAAACCTTCATAAACTCCCTTAATAAACTAGTAGCAACAAACACTAAACCCTCATCAAAGGGGGTCTCTGCCATTTTTCAGAAAGAACAACCCAAGGATGCGCTGAAGGGGCAGGAAATAGGACACAAAATTTATGCTCTTGGGACAGATTTGAAGCACATGAGGGTCACATGGAAAGTTCTCTAACTTGATGAACTAGATGCCCTCCTTTCCAAAGTGAGCCAGTTAGAAGCGAAGAAACTTATTTGGGCTCTAAAACCATATATGCATGCTCTTATACAAGATAAGTTCTTGGAGGAACCTTGTGATGGGGTTAGACTTCCAATTGCTTCTTGTCTCAGTAACATCATGAGACTAACCGCCCCTATAGCTCCTTACAATGATGATGTTATGAGGAGAGTTTTTAGACTAATAATAGAAACTTTCCAAGACTTGGACAATAGTACAGGCTCTACCTTTGGGAAGAAGCTTGATATTCTAGGAGGCATGGCCATGACGAGGACTTGTGAGATCCTGTTTGATTTGGAGCATGACAATTTGATCCTACAGATGTTCCAATGCTTTTTCAGCATTAGGAAACATCATCCCAACAGAGTCATAGTACACATGCAGTCCATCTTGTCCTCATGTATGAGAGGCCGTGATGCCATTTGTCGGGAGTTGCAATCCTGATTGCTTTCTGTTTGGAGAGAGCAGTTGGTCTCACCTGTTGCTTATGATCTAGTTGAGAGGGTAGTTGAGCAGAAAATTGGGTTGTTCGGGAGACAGTTGACTAGGGAGGAGCAGCTCAGGTTTGGGGGCTCATGCAGCAAGAATGAGATGAGGAAGAAGGGACTTTGCTTCATCTGCAAAGGACCTTAGGGACCTGACCACTCATGCTTGAGTGACACTGAGGATGAGGACTCTTCGCTGGACAAGTCCATGGGTTCATACGATGATACCTTAGAGGAGCACGAGCAGTCATGTGGAGTTGATGATAGTAGCCCAGATATGCATCCATGTGTGGTAGAGTATATGGAACAGCCGATAGTTCCCATGTGGGAAAGAGATCAGAGAGCAAATGAGCGACGGATGACTTAGCATAGAGAGCACATAGAGGAGCATGAGTCATGTCGAGTCATTGACATCAAGCCAGATTCATATGATGAGCAGTCTATCGGTCCTAGGAGAGACATTCAAGGTAACGTGTCACCAGTGATGAGTCAACATGAGCAGCGTATGAGGGAGCGTGAGTCGGCTGAGGAGGATGAGGCACCCAGTATGCATGATGAGCCTTTTTGAGAGAGCCAGTTGGAGGTTCATATTGAACCTGTGATGATGGAGGATGAGCAGCCACTCTTGGGGTCAGTCATTGATGAGGAGCAGACAGATGTGCAGGCAGCTGGTAGGGTGACAATGTTCGTTAACACTTGTCCGTAGGAGATGCTGGAGTATGACAGGATAGTTTGGCAGGAGATTGGTGGATTGGAGGAGAGTGGAGTTTCCTATCAGGCGAGGGAGATGGCAGTGCATCCATCTTTGGGTTCACCCATTGATGAGATGCAAACAGGTGCAGTGGCAGCTAACCGAGCTGCAACATGTTCGGGCAACAACCCTCTCTAGGAGTACATAGACAGGGCTTGCGGCACAACTTGGCTACTTGTACCCATTACAGGGAGAGAGGCAGACCTTTCTCGATGGATATTGCTGACCAACCAGTTAGAGCAGCATGAGTTGAGCATGAACCAACAACAGCATAGTAGACTTGTTCCTTACACAGGAGTCCATGACTTAGGTGGGCGGGAGATCATGAGTTGGTATCCTTTTGATGGAGTGTCATTTTTAGTCAGGAGCATTGTATTGGAGGTGCCCTCCAAGATGAGGGGTATTGCATGCGTCAGTTAGTAGCAGGATGTAAGCTGGCCACTCATCAGTATTTTAGCACAACTTCAACATGATGAGATTGACCTTGGGCTATGCCAAGGGTTGGATTGGAGAGAGGTGATGAGTTGGTACGCGGTAGGTGGAGCAACATTCATAGTTGGAGTTGTAGCACAGCAAGAGCTGTGGAACCTTGATGCTCCTTCTTGGCAGCATTGGGATCCAGGAGAATTTGCTGATGATAGGTTCTGTCGGAGATTGATCTGGGACCTGAGCATCGAGGAGTTCATACATGGTGGGTTGACACAGGAGTAGAGCGTCACCGAGTGGTTCGTATGGGATTTTGGCATTGGGTCTCAGTTGCGTTGGACCACCAGATTGGTCCATATATTTCGATTGCTTGAGGGCAAGCAATCTTGGGGTGGGAGGACTGTCATGTCCCCATTTTTATCCTTCATAGTGCAACTAGGGTGGATTTCCAAGGCAGGAGATGGCCAGGTCAATGGAGCAGGTTTATGGCATCAGGGGTTCCAATGGAGTTTTGCATAGTTTTTATGGGATTTGATGGCATTCGCTTGGCATATTCCATCATTCGCACAATTTTCCTTTCGTTCCGTCGCATTCTGACAACTTTCAGAAATCAACATTATTATTGGGCATAACTTAAATAATTATTCTCGAGGTGGCATTCCGAGGAGATTAATTGGTGCAACACCTCAGTGTAATAACTCATTGGAGACGGAATGAGAAGATCTATAGGATGGGATGGTTAGATATGAGTTTCAGTGGCTTGAGGAGACATGGTGGCCAATTTACCCTTTTCCCTCATTAAAAGAATATTTTAATTGAAATAAAAGAGGGGAAAGTGCTCCATGATTAAAATAATAATGAAATAGAAGGTTCTAGAGGAATCCATCAAATCTATAAAAGAGGAGGAGGAGACCATTGGAGGACATCTTGGATTGAGTATTCTTTCTTGTATGAGAGGTTGAGAACCTAGTTCTCTACTCCATTGGCAGCCCCAGGACAAAACCCCTCGAGTGATTTAGAGAGATTGGGCGAGAACCCATCTTCCCTTGGTGAATCCATTCAGGGTTCACAGGTTGCAGTGTATTAGTTTTTCAGTTTGTCTTGGAGGCCGATGGCGACATTATTGTAGATCTATCCGAGGCCATTGATCTCAGCTATATGGGTTGTATTTGCATGTAAACCCCAGTTATTCTAATATGATAAAGCTGAAGATTTCTTTTTCATTGTGTTATGAGATTGCAGTGCTTTTTTTGTTTATTTTTACATGGCAATCTTCTATTAAATGTATGATAAATTTTATGTGAAGAGCTTGTTCCAAAATTTTCTCATTCGGGACATTACAATCTTCTCAGCATTGCCTCTGAAGCCCTCTGCGTCCTTTGCGTCATCCTCTACAGCCCTCTACGTTCTCTGCGTCAACCCTTCTTTGGCTTGCGCTGTCTCTCCCGACATTTCACTGACTCTTTGCTATGTATTCTTCAGCCTTGGATGAAAATCCCTTGCTGAACTGCGCTTTGCTGCAACTGATCACTAACTCGATTTCCTCAGCAAACCTCGCCCCCGAAAATCGAATTCTTGATCTCTCTTGGTGTATCTCCAACTGACCCTCAAGCCTCGTCTTATACTTTTCCTGTTGACGATTCAATGGCCGAGATTAAGTCCATAATCAACGACTAAGATTAGAACTGGCTTGATCCTCGTCACTTAGAACTTTCTCACCCATTTTATATTAATACACATTAATATTTTTATTTTCCTAAGTTTAGACTTAGGGACCCATTAAAAATATTAATTATTTTAATATCTCTTCATCCGGGTGGAATTTCTCCAAATGATTTCTGGGGCTTGGAGATCTCTTTGGCCTTAGCCTCTCCACCAAATTTCATGGCTAGAGCACATCCGATGCTACCAAAAATCAACACAAGGCACAAAAAGGAGTCATAACTATGGGCATGTGGTAGGTGGTGTTGTAGCAGTACTCGTCCAAATGCAGCCACCGGATCCAAGCCCTTTCCTGTCCCGTCACGTACTTCCACAAATACCCCTCCAGCCACTGATTAACTCGTTCTGTCTGGCAATTTGTCTGGGGGTGGTAGCTCGTTCTAGGAGTGAGCTCAGTACCGACCAACTTGAAAAGTTTTTGCCAATAACCTCCCATGAACCTGCTGTCCCTGTCACTCACAATGTTCTTAGGAAGCCCGTGTAAGCGGAAGATCTCTCTAAAGAACAACTCTGCAACCTGTGCTGCCATATACCTGGTGGGGATGGCGAAAAAGTGGGCATACTTGGTCAACTGGTCAACCACTACAAAGATGCAGTCCTTGCCCCGCACTGTGAGGAGCCCCATGATGAAATCCATAGATATGCTTTCTCATTTCCTCTCGGGGATGGGAAGCGGCTATAACAATCCTATAGGGTGAATCAACTTCCCCTTGTTCCGCTGACATGCCTCACACTCTTGTACGTGCTTCAACGCGTCCCCCTTGAGGCCCTTCCATGTGAATCTATCCCTGAATGCCATATATGTTTTCGGGAACCCCTGCTGCCCTGACAATGGCGAGTCGTGCTGTCTGGAGCACTCTCTCCCTCAACTGCGAGTTGGGCACAAAAAAATGTGCCCCTTGTAATAGATGACCTCATCCATCACTTGGTAGAGCTCATCTGCGTTGGTACGCTCCAAGATCTCGCATGCCCTCTTGTCCTTGGAGTACTCCACTAGTCGTTGGGCCTTCCAATCATGGCAGATGCTCATGAGTGATAGACCAGCGGGTCTCCGTGATAGAGCATCGATCACCACACTGTGCTTTTCCCGCACATACTCTATATTGAAGTCATAGGCTTGCACCTTGCTGACCCATCTCTGCTGCCTGTCATTGAAGCCCTGTTGCTCCATGAAGTGACGAAGACTATTGTGATCAATCTTCACTCGAAACCTGTTACCTACCAAATACTGTCGAAATTTGGCCAATGCATGCATGATGGCCAACATCTCTTTGTCATACATGGAATAAGAGCGCTCATGTGGTAGGAGCTTCCGACTCTCGAAAGCAATGGGGTGCCCTTTCTGTGATAGAACTGCTCTAACTCCCTCCCTGGATGCCTCACACTCCATGATGAAGTGCTGGGAAAAATCTGGAAGTGCTAAGACCAGACAATTGTTCATCACCTCCTTGAGGCAATCAAAGGCTGCCTGTGCTCCATCAGTCCATGTGAAAGTCCCTCTCCCGGTTTAATCTGTCAAGGGTGCTGCCAGTTGTGAAAATCCCTTGAAAAACTTCCTATAGTAGGTGAAAATACCCAAGAAATCCCTCAGCGCTGTCACATCTCAGGGCACTGGCCAGTCACGGATAGCCCTTATCTTCTCCTCATGGACCTTCACCACATCAGCACTGATGATATGCCCTAAGTAGAGCATCTCTGTCAAGCCAAACTCGCACTTAGATAGTTTGGCATAAAACTGTTCTCCTCTAGAATACACAGCACCTCCTCCAAGTGTTGGAGATGCTCCTCCCAAGTCTTGCTGTAAATCAAGATATCGTAAAAAAACCAGCACAAACCTCCTCAACTGCCCAGGAAGACATGGTTCATGCACGACTGGAAGGTAGCCGAAGCGTTGGTCAGCCCAAATGGCATGACCAAAAACTCGAGGTGCTCATAATGGCACCGAAAAGTTGTCTTGGGGATGTCCTGATCCCTCACCTTGATCTGGTGGTACCCCGAATGCAGATCTATCTTAGAGAAGTACTTGGCTTAGTAATCACTGCCTGCACACCAGGCTTCAACTCAATAGTGTGCTCGAATCCCCTGTCTGGCAGTTTCCTTGGTGGAATATCCCCAAACACCACTGCATATCTGTCCAACAAGGCATGTATGTCTGGTGGTGGTGGCTGGACCTGCCCCCCAACTTCCGAAATCCTCAGCTTCACTGCCCTTGCGATGTCCCCATGTCGCAAATCTGCCTCCATCCTGTGAGCTGAGACTGTCTGGGGTGGATACGAATGCATGCCTCTGAGAATTACTGATTTTCCATCTGGGCCGGTGTTTCTGGGAAAACTAGTATTCCTATAGAATGCTAGCCCTCTAGGTTTGGAAACTACCCTAGAAACAACAATTTAAAGCAATCCAATGATTTCTTCTATGTGTAACAAATAAAAGAAAGATAATGGAACCAACCTGGAATTTCCGCTTAATCCCTTGCTTGCTCTCTCTCCCCTTTGACATATCCTGCAACTCCACCCCGTACTTAACACGCTTGGAGAGTACCTGCACAAGTACAGCAACAAAGAACCGTCAAAGCATTGTGATCTATTACAACATAAATATTATAGAATCAGATATATAATGAACAAATGATAGCATTCACAATTGCACGATCATATGGAAGAAAACTTGAAGAACTTTATTAATAGAAGGGAGAATTACAACCCAGTTGTCTGTTCCAACATCATCCTCCCAGCTTGAATCCTTCTTCACCTCGTGAAATAGCAAGATCACTCCAACAATACAATACTCTTTCCTCAATTTCAAACTATCAGCACTTCCTTGCGATTCACAATATTCCAGCCTCTAGATCTCTTAAATGAGGGATCCATTTATAGATGTGTGCAAGGGTGTAAGTCATCTATGGGGTTTGATTAGTGTCATTCCACTTGTTACAATTGGTTCCATTTGGATATCTCTTAGATCCCTTATTCATCCTTGGGCGAATTTAGAGAGGCAAGTGGCACAGAAGAAGTTTCTAGAAGATTCCATGAGCAACCACCTAGCAAACTGTCGCGGACATTTGTCCATCCTCGCCCATCGCACCCTATAGAAGGACTAATCAGTATGCATCGCACCCTGGCAATGTACCACTCAGTATGCATCGCACTTTGCCAGTGGAGTGGTCAGTATGGTTTGATTTAGGCCATTTTTGGATGGTTTCTCAGATGGAACTTTTGGTGAATAATGTATTCAGATGACTATGTTCCTTTAGAGTATGAACCAACTCTTTTAGGGGTTGATGAGCCATAGTTTATCGATATATAAGTTTGGGGTTGATGTGCCCAAATATGTTTATAACAGTTGCCCCCTAAAGCATGAAGTCGTAAATATTGATGTCGGGTGAAATGCTTTATCATGGGGATCCGAAGTTTCGAACTAGAAGGTGACCTGCATAAGTTACAACACAATACATCATCATAATATAATTTTCATGATCTAGCTAAGGGAGGCATTCCCATGCTCAGCTTTGTAAATTCATTTCATGTACATAGATCAGATAGTCGTCTGTAGATACAGACTAGTGATTTTTCAGATATAGAGTCATCATCCATGGGTAGCATGACCATCTGTGTAGAGCCTTTGTACATTTGATGTTTTTATATCCTTGAATACATCGCAGCCCAGATGGATGAAACTAGATCTAGGGTCTTCAAACTTGTTCAATCTTCGCCTGATGTACAAGTCAATCCATGTGAAGAGATGTTTTGAAGTCGAACATGGAAAGACATTGCCTGATTACCAACCAATGGCGTAAGCTGTTAACAGACGCGAGAGGAATCACCGATAATGATAATGACCCTCAAGGTACTACAGTACAATTCACGTGGTGTGAATATATGATCCGATGTTGAACACCACGCAAAATCTTTCGGTCAAAGGCCATTGATGTCAATCTGTCGCCGGAAGTGAGAAATTTGCCATTGATGTATGCAAGTTTCAAAGCACTGAAAGGGGTGTTTCTAAGTCAACTTCTTGGATAATGAGCTGATGTCGACAAGAAGTGACTCGTCGTAGGAGGTCCTTCATGTATCCCACATCTACGACACAAAACGTAGCAAATGATTTCTGGAGGTGAAAATGAACTGACGACACAAGGTTCAGGAATGGTGGTCATGAAAAATGAAGGTTGGAGGTATTGCAGTGGATGACACATTAACTGGATGACTTCTTTTGAACATGTTGGTGACACTGAGATGAATTGGTAGCGTTAACCCCAAAAGATGGATGGTATGAAAGACTAATGGTGAGATGACCGGTGAACAGAATAACCCAACCTAACTCAATAATGGTGATGAAGTGAAAGTGTCATGTTCAAGAGCAACTTGCTACCATAAATTCTTCAAGTTTTTCCCTTTTTCCCTAGTCATTGCTGACCAGTATCTCTTTATTTTTGTCAAGCTTGAGGAGGATAGCATATGCTTGTTCTATAATTCGCCCTTCGGGCAAACCTGTCGCTATTTATGTTTTAACGAGTCTAGCAATAGTGAAACTCGGTCTCGTCTAGATGGACAAGTTTGTCGCTATTGTTTTAATGAGTTTAACGACAAGGATAACTTGGTCCTTTTCATGTTTAGAGAGTTTGAAAAGGGACAAAAAGAAAACTCCATAAGTTCTTTTTCGTAAAATAATCCCTCAGGTCCAAAAAAGGATAAAATAATGCAGGAGGGATGACTTTTCCAATCACTTTAACGAGCTGAAAAAGACAAGCGCTCGAAGTTCTTTTTCGTAAGATAATCCCTCAAGTCCGAAAAAGGATAAAATAATACAGGAGGGATGACATTTCCAATCACTTTAATGAGTTGGAAAAGACAAGCGCTCGACGTTTTTTTCATATGATAATCCCTCAAGTCCGAAAAAGGATAAAATAATACAGGAGGGATGACATTTCCAATCACTTTAACGAGCTGGAAAGGCCAAGCACTCAACAATCTTTTCATATTTAAAGACTCTGAAAAGGGTTTAAGGAGGACTCTATTTTGTGGAACGAGTGGTGTTTAGGGTAGCAACTGGTTCCGGTGATTTTGGTGCTTCTCAAAAAATGTTGATTTCTATGAAGAAGTTGGCTAATAAGACCACTCATTGCAACTGTTCCTCAAAAAGGGTAAAACGACCAAGGGAAAACGTATGATCGGCTAAAGGGATGGTGGTGATGGGATGTACACAACCAAGTTTGAAAAGGCTGATAGAATGGCAATCACAAAGGTTAATTACTTGTAAATGGGTTCACTTTTTGACAAGGTTGAACCATGGGGAACTATGCTTGGATTCGATTTCATGTTTACACAAGCTTGAAATGAAAAAACCATGCTTGAATTCAGTTTCATTTTTACACAAGCTCGAAACAACAAAACTATGCTTGAATTGGTTTGCATGCCCTCAGCATGATGAAAGGGAGAGTCTCTTGTAACCAGATGGAAGTCACTGCGGTGAAGCAGGACAGGAGTCTCCTATAGTCAGATGGAAGTCACTGCGGTGAAGCAGGACGAGAGTCTCCTGTAACCAGATGGAAGTCACTGCGGTGAAGCAGGACAATTATCCAACACCTCTTTGGCTTCATCCAGAATAGACAAAGGTGGATGGTGTGACAGACCAATCATCTAACACCTCTTTGGCTTCATCTAGAATAGACAAAGGTGGATGGTGTGACAGACCAATCACATAACCTATAGGGAAACTTATCTTTACTACTAGGTGCATGCCCCCCAAGCTTCATTACATTCACTAGACTACTCATGGTTATTAGGTGGATGGAATGAAGGTTCAAATGATAACGTTGATGTAAATGGACCATTTACATCAGTGGCATCATTTTCACTCTCTTCGGGAAAGGTACGATTAGCTGAAGGTGAAATTGGGTCAACTGTTACCTCGACTTGTTGACTTTGGTCGGGTGTAGACTCATAGGATTCACTTTCAGAGAGAGTGGTTTCGACCGACGGTTGATTTAAGTTAGTCGGTTTTTCAACTAGCGAAGGACTTAGGGAGGGTATCCTGTAACCAGATGGAAGTCGCTGCGTTGAAGCAAGATGGTTATCCAACACTCTTTTGGCTTCATACAAAAAGGGATAAAGGTGAAGGGAATGATTACTTTCACATAACCTACATGGAATCCTGACCTTTCCCTTTTGTCCACAAATTTTACTATCACTAGTTGATGGTGTGTTACCAACATGATCTCCAGAGGTTGATGACACCCAATGGTGTGAATGGGAAGACAATTCTTTCAAGATCCGAGGAAAGTGAGGACAATCTCGAGGAAAATGGTCTCCCATACAAACTATGCATGGATATTTGGTTTTGGGAAGTTTAATGGGGCGATTTTCATTAGATGATGCATTCAAAGCAATTTTTGCTTAGTTGCCCCCTTGCTGAATTGGCTTCTTCTTCTTCTCCTTCCCTTCTTCTTCTTCTCAGCCACCTAGTTACTAGTATCATTATCACCAAGCGAAGAGGAAGAAGGGGAGGGAGAAACAAACGAGGAAGAAGGCGAAGGGTCAACTTTAGGATCAACTGGAGGTTGATTTTGTTCAGTTGAAGGTGTACCCCCATTTTGAACCAAAGAGGTTGAAAACAGCCATACTGGCAGGCCAATTGTAAGTCCAGGAAGGGATAATGTAGCCATATAAGGAGCACCAATATTTCTGAAAGAAGGAAAAGGACTAGGATTCCCTTCAAAAGGGATTCCTTGATTGATGGATTCTGGATTTGTCTCCATATATCTCAACCTAAGATCAACTAAGGAACATGGATGTTATTCCGAATTTAATTAATTTTAATGACGCTTGGACACAACTTTGCTTTTTTAGTTTTTAAGAGTTGAGAAAAAACTAAAGATGACTCTAGTCTCTTTCGATTTTTAATGAGCCTGAAAGGATAAGTGCTCAGATTGACCTTTTCTTTTAAAGAGTCGAAAATGAATGAAATGACTACTTTGGAAAAATCTAGACAGAGGGATTACCAAAACAATCGCAAAACTGCAATATACACCTTGGTGATAAATTAAAGAGCAATTACCAAGGATTTATGTACGATAGTCAATCTTCTCGAATGTTGTGTTCAGTGCATCGTGATCAATAAGGCGGCAGACTCGGCTTCCTATGTTTAAAGGATTTAAGCCTATTGTGGTCTCCCAATATATATGCGACGGTACAGGGAGCACAAGTCTGTGCTAGCATTTGTCGTATCAAGGAGGAGGAATCACCCAACCTTCAATGAAAATGATAGCCACTTGTTTTAATGACGCCGGAACACGTCTCTAGCCTAGACCTCTAGATATGTTGCATTAAGTTCCAAAGCGTTGTTAGGTTCATTGAAATTTATTTTAGAGTTGATCTTGTTTAAAGTGTGCCTTTCAATGGTTCACCGCATGATGATGATCTGAAATTCCTAAGATGCAATTTACAATGATAAACAATCTTTGTTTCTTTTGAGTAATGAAAATCCTAGTTACTAGGGAAGGAAAATCACAGTGCAAAGAGCAAAGAACAAAGAGCACACACTAGTGCATTTTCCTAAATCATTTTTTCGCACACAAATCTAAAAAATGCTAAATGCAAATGCATGTATTTGTTTTCGTTCTCCTTAATGTGAAAAATGCCAAAAAGGAAAACTAAATGCAACAAAGATTTGAAATATTTCATTCAAAATGACATTTTCGACAATTTCTTCTTCAAAAGAGAAAGGAAGACTCAACGACACTTTGCAATTTTGAATAAAAAATGCTTTCGACACTTCGAATATAAACAAATCAAACCAAATACATGAAGAAAAGTTCAATCGATTATCAAGAGAAGGAAGAATTCACGACACTTCTCTTTTCGACACAAAACGACAATTACGACACTTTTTGTATCAAAGCGACAAATCAATTCAAACAACTTTTCGACAAAGGATTGTAAATGATGAACAAACACACAAAAAACATTCACTAATCCTAATGTAATTGAGGCTGATCTATGTGATACAAGTAAGTTTCAGTAAAGAGGCACTGTTCATTTGCAGCAAAACAACTAAACAAAACCGAAAACAAGGTCAAAAACCCTCAATTTCTAGAATGGAAAAAGAGTTCAGTCAGTCGTCGCACCTGGGCTTCACAGAAACAGAGATGCTTTGCACTTGCTACACTTGGGAGATGCAATGCATATTGAGTTACCACTAGGGAGGTGCGATGCATATTGAGTTACAGTGGAAGACAGTGCGATGGTCCAGGGAGCACAACTAAAATGGGTTTTGGCTCAGATGTGTAGTTGTTTTCAATGAGTTAAGCTGAGTTTTGATGAACAATAAAGAGCAAAGTATGAAGGAATGTCTTGAGAGGTTACTAAGCTACCAAAAGGGCATTTAGATGTGCTTGCAAGTCAAATGTTCAATTCATAAACTAAACCAGAGATTGACTGAAGCAACATTCATCTCCTATGCAATTGCAGAGCAAGAGCAGTTTGAAGGCTACCCGACTGACTTCAGACTCTGTCTATAGCTTATAAAACAAACAATAACAACAAACAAACATCTGTCCATTCCCCAGTGGAGTTGCCAATTTGTTTATGGGAAAACTAGTATTCCTATAGAATGTTAGCCCTCTAGGTTTGACTGCTACCCTAGAAACAACAATTTAAAGCAATCCAATGATTTCTTCTATGTGTAACAGATGAGAGAAAGATAATGGAACCAACCTGGAACTTCCGCTTAGTCCCTTGCTTGCTCTCTCTCCCCTTTGACAGATCTTGCAACTCCTCCCCGCACTTAACACACTTGGAGAGTACCTGCACAAGTACAACAACAAAGAACCATCAAAGCATCGTGATCTATTACAACATAAACATTACAGAATCAGATATATAATGACCAAATGATAGCATTCACAGTTGATAACATTCACAATTGCACAATCATATGGAAGAAAACTTGAAGAACTTTATTAATAGAAGGGAGAATTACAACCTAGTTGTCTGATCCAGCATCATCCTTCCAGCTTGAATCCTTCTTCACCTCATGAAATAGCAAGATCACTCTAACAATACAATACTCTTTCCTCAATTACAAACTATTAGCACTTCCTTGCAATTCACAATATTCCAGCCCCTAGATCTCTTAGATGAGGGATCCATTTATAGATGTTTGCAAGGGTGTGAGTGATCCATGGGGTTTGATTAGTGTCATTCCACTTGTTACAATTGGCTCCATTTGGATATCTCTTAGATCCTTTATTCATCCTTGGGTGAATTCAGAGAGGCAAGTGGCACAGGAGAAGTTTCTAAAAGATTCCATGAGCAACCACCTAGCAAACTGTCTCGGACATTTGTCCATATTCGCCCATCACACCCTATAGAAGGCCTAATCAGTATGCATCACACCCTGGCAGTGTACCACTTAGTATGCATCGCACTTTGCTAGTGGAGCAGTCAATATGGTTTGATTTTAGGCCATTTTTGGATGGTTTCTCAGATGGAACTTTTGGAGAATGATGTATTCAGATGAATATGTTCCTTTAGGGTATGAAACAACTCTTTTAGGGGTTGATGAGCCCTAGTTATCGACATATATGTTTGGGGTTGATGTGCCCAAATATGTCTATAACACCTGGTGAACTCCATCTCCAGTTTTTTCCAATCAGTAGTGACTCGCCCAAGGGAGTACAACCACTAGACACTAGTCACCACGTTGGTGTCTAGCACATCGACCACAAAGAAGTGGTCCGTCATCGAGTAGTTCCCCATAACTACTCTCAAAGCAGGCACATACCGAGTGCACTCCATGGTACGATCACCTGGTACTAGGACTCAAAAGCCCTCAAGCTTAGTCGTGGTGAGGCCCCTCCTTTGAACCAATTGGGCATCTATGAAGTTGTGGGTAGCCCCATTGTCAACTAGGACTGACACCCCTGTTCCTGTATGGTGCCTCTGATCCTCAATGTCAAAAATTTGGGAACCCCGCATAAAGAAGCAAAGACTCCCCCGGATGGGGCAAAGGATACCCCTCCCTGTGGAGGTGGTGGTGATGGTTCCCTATCTGCCGGACTCTCACGTCTACCATACCACACTCCTGCTCTACCTCATCCTCCTGGTCATTGTCTGTAAAGACCTCAATATAATGTGCTTTTCCAACAGTGCACCGATGGCCTGGTGCCCAGGGCTCCTGGCAAGTGAAGCACAACTTCCTCCTCCTAAGGTCCTTTCGTGTCTCATCATCCAGCTGCCCCCAGCCCTGGGTGGTTCTCTGAGGTGGAGGTCTAGTGTCATGCCCCTTTTGTGGAAAAGGGGTCCGTGCAGGAGAAGGCCCTCTAGTCTTGGGGATGGCCCCTGTAGATCCCTAGTGCACAAAACTGCCTCCTGTAGTGTGGAGGGTCTGTGTGACTTCACCAGTCCACGCAGGGGCTCAAGTAAGCCCTCAATGAAGGTGTATACCCTCCGAGCCTCTAAAAGATCAGGGACCATCACTGACACTTACAAAAACTCTAAAATATATTGCTTTGGGTTGCTTGTCTGACACAGTTGGGTCAACTCCCTAAAATGGGCCTCTGGATCCCTCTGGTCAAAACGTTTCACTACCCTCTTGGTGAAATCCTCATAAGAGGCCACATTGGCATGCCCCAGGGTGGCCAAGCCATGAAACCACCAGTCATGGGGTTCCCTCTCCATGTGCAGCGTGGCCATCTTGATGGCTTCTTGTTCTGTAATCCGGTTGAGTTGGAAGTAGGTGTCCATGTTCTCAACCCAAGTCCTAGCAGTGCACTTGGCAGTGCCATCGAATGTACGGAAGTACATCCTCCGTATGGTCCTCTGTAGCTCATAGCTCTGTGTGCTCTGTCCTCCATAGCCCTTGCTCTTCTTTTTCTACTTGAGCTTGTAGAAATCTCTGAAAGAGTGTTTCCGTGAAGTTTGCACCCATAGATTGCCACTCTCTGAAATATTCTCCCATCTGCGTGGGGTCTTCACCCCCTGTTGGTTCGTTCTATGCCACAGGTACGGAAGAGGGCAATGTGGCTCGAGTGGGCCCACTAGCTGATGGGTGTTGTGTTGTTGGTGAGGGGTGATCGAATGGATGGAAGGCTCCAAACGTTCCCCCAAATAGAAACCCTCTAGGGGTGGTTCTCTCTCTGTTTTGCATCTTTATCTCCTCCAACATCTCTTTCTGGCCCTTTGCTAAGTGATGTGATGTTTTGTTGGTCCTCTTCTCTCACAGGAGAAAATCCCCACAGTTGAGCCAAGACCTAAGCTCTGATACCACTGTAATGTTCTATGTAGGAATACAAGTGATATACAAGCATACAATCAGTTCAGCGAACAGAAAAACGAAACAGACACTAAGCACCCATGGAAATGCTAGAAATAAGGAACCGCTGAGCCATTTTATTACTTCTTCAAGAGCAAAATACAATAGTAAATAGAATGGTGCACCTGATCTTGTCTCAATGGATAAGAATGACCAAACTTAGGTGATCAATAGTTGAACTGAAGGCTGCCACAACTGTTGCGCCAAACTGCACTGCGCTGCCCAAAAAACTGCTCTTTCCGTTGACTTCAAAGGGTTGGAATCACTACTTCCCATTCTCAGAAAGTTATGATATTTGAGCTCCTGATTCCTTGGCCTAAACCCAGAAAAACCCGGAAGGAATTTGGCTGGTTCAAACTTCTAAAATTCGACTCCCAAGGAGCCCAACGTGAGTTGCAACTGCAAAACTCGGCTTGTTGGATTATGACTGTAAAACCTCTTGGAAAGTGTCCAAAAATGTTGAGATGGTCCCTCCTACAAATGTCCTGGCTTCCCGGATCAGTTTCCGGGTTGTAGCTCTTGCCCTCAAGACCCACAAAATTGCTGAACTGGCCCTCTGCGCTGTCTCCCAGGCTTGGAATTCGAACTGCTGGGTTGTTGCCTTCTTTGGCTCCAAACTCTCACTAAATTTTGTCCTTCAGATTTCTTGGCTCCTTCAACAATTGGCTGATCCAATGTGGCTCAATCTCCCTTTGCGTGTTCTTACAGTGGCCCAGAAATACACATTTCCTGAGTGTAGTTGAGTGATGGTGCTGTGGAAACTCCCCTGATCCTTTGAAAATGCTTGTGGAATTGCCTTCTTAGGGTAGGCACTCGAAGTCCCCCGAAGGTGAGGTTGAATCTCCCGCTTGAGAGATTCGTGGCTGAACAACCAATTGACTTGGCTAAGTAATTGAGCGAATAGTTAAGTAAATTCGATATGCAAGGTGAATGAATGGATCCAAATGAGAGCCTCCTCCTCCTTATACCTTCGTGGGCCTTCCTTGTGTAATGTTCCTAAGTAGGAATATGAGTGATATTTAAACAAATAAATAGTGCAACAACATAAAATTAAAAACATAGATTAAACATCCATGAATTTTGCCTTTGGAAGACTTAAATTTACCTAGGACCTATAATTAATTAAATTTCTGGCTTAGGATTTTAATTAAATTTTTTGCCAAAAAATTTAGTTAATTAACTTATGAGGGGATAAATTATTTTCCCAACCCTCAAGACACTTTACATCATTATTTTCATATCTTTTACATCACAAGGGGGAAAACCCATCTGAAATAGATCCTCATTGACTACCCATTTCTGCGACACAATTATAATCCAACAAACTAAGCAATTTGTAATAAAATAACCTAACCAAATAGTTAGGATTATTCCCAAATCACTTTTACATAGACTTGATCCATAATACTAGGACTCGCCTAAGATCCTAGTGACAAAATTCATTTCGGCTTTGGGGTAACGCTGAAGGAAAACTCTGTCGATCATTTGAGAATGGATCAATGAGACAAAAAACCTCCCGGAATGTAGATCATCACCAGAAAAATAGGTTTACCTAGGCAATTACATACATGATATAGATCTGTTGAGATTATTTACATCATATACATGCAGAATGGGTTTACATTATAACATGACAATCAGGTTGATGACGAAAGTTGGACAGCAGGGACACATCGATTAGGCGCAATCCCTTTTGTGAAAAAAGGGGGTGTACTGCTATGGGTTGTCGACATGTAGTGGTCAACACTACTATGAGTTGACGAAACTTAGAGGCATTTCCCAATTTAGGTCCGGCAACACTTTCGCATAACTTCTTAAAGTTAAGCTCCATTAGGGTAGTCACAGGCTTACAATCTGCCATTCCAAATTTAGAATCCAACTCCCTCTTACTTTTGTAAATGAGAGGGTTTGTACTTGTTAGAAAGAGGTCATCCACATAAAGCACCAGTATGAGAGGTCTATCATCCACAACCTTAAGGAAAAGGTTTGGATTGGCTTCACTCGTAGTGAATCTCAGCTTCATCAGATGGCTATCAATCCTCTCATACCAAGCCCGGGGTCCTTGCTTTAAATCATAGAGAGCTTTCTTCAACCTGCATACATAAGATTCCCGATCATGAATCTCAAATCCCTCGAGCTGTTCCATGTCTGTGGTCTTGCTATTACATGAGGGGAATGGTCCCCTTGTAAGATTTCCTTCGGTACATCTAGGACATGTACCTTCATGCTCTTCTTTGAATTCAGGCATCCCTGTCACCATTTGTCTCACATCGAGAAGGGCCTCACAATGAAGATGGGCAAACCTGCGGTGCCATAGTTCAGATTGAAGAGATGTGTCGCAAGACATGGCCCCCAATGGACTTCCTGCAACTTGATACAAAGTGCCAACCCTAAACCCAAGAGTAAAAGCATCTTTAAAATTCCTTTTCCAAACACGTACCTTTCCATCGATGAGTGCCACCTTGTAACGTTTGTCTTCCATTGCCGAAATGGACACCAGGTTCTTCTTGAGATCAGGGACATATAGAACTTCTTGTAAATGAATCAAGTTACTCTGATCCAATTGAAGAGTAACATTCCCTGCACCCTTTACGGGATAGGTGGCATTGTATCCAAGAATAATCTCTAAGTTTGTCTCCTTCTCTATCAAATGAGAGGGAGCTTCCTTGTATCCGGTGAAGTGCCTTGAAGCACCACTATCAATAAGCCAATTTCCCAAAGTGTCCGGAGGAGAGGCAATGGAGAGGGCCGATATAAGATAATACTCCTTTTGGTTATTAGAAACAACATTTGATTCCTCATACTTGGAGTTACTTGATTTCTTGGAGGGTTGACCATTTCCTTGATGTCCCGCATTCTTTTTTCCTTTACCATTGTACCTGTCATTCCTTCGATCATGGTTGTTGAAGTTGCCCTTGGAATGATTGTGATCATCATCATATGATGTGTCCCTTCTATTTGGACACTCCTTTGCATAGTGGACAAACTTATTGCAAGAAAAACATTTGCTCTTCCTTCCACCCTTAGATCCGGGCTTTCCATTGAAGTGACCTTTAGACCCTGCATTATTTCTCCTTTTGGCATGAGCGGCGAAAGTAGTGGGGTTGCCTCTATTAGAAGGCATCCCTTGCTCCACCAACCTGGTTTTTACTTGAGTGCATCTCGACATCAATTCTTCAAATCCTAGAATTCGATCATTATTGAGAATAGTGGTTCTAAATATATACCTCTCAGGTGGGAGTCCTCCAAGTGTAGTGATAGTAAGTTCCCAGTCAGATATGATTTCTTCAATCGATAGAAGGTCATTCTTGATCTCGGTAATCCTTAAGAAGTAGGATTGAATATCCTCGTCCCTGCCCTTCTTAATATCCTTCAATTTATTTTTGAGGAAGAAAATTTGATTTGCATCACTAATCTTGAACATGCTTACCAATCTGTTGTAGATCTCCTTGGAGATGCTCAAATTGTTGATGTAGGCCACCAGACGCTTGTCAATGGAATCTCTGATAATCTTCTTCACTTTGACTTCACCCTTGGTGTACTTATTCTTTTTAGCAGTCGGTGCATTTGATGGAGGCTCAGGGATTTTACCCTTCACATAATCCAACACTTCCTGTTCTTACAATGTCAGATCAAGAGACATCTTCCATCCGTGATAGTCAGACTTTTCACGGAGCTTGTTTTTGGCTGAGAAGTGGGATGAGGAACCCATTGAGCCTTTTGACCTTGTCCAACTGTCTTTAGTGATTTCCCTTTCACTTTTGCTTGGGCTTTGTCTTCACCTCAGCTCTGATACCATGTTAAATTTAGGTATGTTCTATGCTTAGAGCAATTTACTTCAATTTTTCATATTAGCCCATTGTCAATATTCAGATTAAGAATCACATCAACATGGTAATAAAGTGCAGATAGAGCATAAACATAAACAATAGAAGACAAGCCAAGACAAGAGGACACAAGATGTGGCACTAGCCAGGGACAAACCCTAATGTGGGAAACCTTGATCAATTCTTCATATATTCTTCAATAGTTCAACAGAGAGATAGAGATAGAGTACAATGAATTAAAGTCAATACTAACTTGCCAAAATAGGAGATCAGACATCAAAGATCTTTAGTATGAAGATGACACGATGAAGTTGCAAATCTGACACCAAGGACTGAAGATTTCTATACAACAGATGATAGTCCTAGAACAACTCAACCAATCACCCAGACTACTGCGGCTTTCCTTCCAAGAGACTCTCCTTCCTTCGCTGCATCACTGATCATGTCAAAGCTGCTAATCTGGCACCTTTTACATGCTGCAAGGACCGGTGCATTTCTTGGCAAACCTGGTCACTGGTTAGGGCACAAGCTCTAACTGCTACAGCACCCTAAACATACCCAACAGTCCACCTTTTGACTGCGGCTAGCCTTCATATAGTCCCTCCAACTATATGCTGCCTTGAGGGGCTGCTATCCTTCTAAATGCAACACTTAAATGCCTCCAACTACTGGCTATGGCCTGCGGCCTAGCCCAACAGTGGACTGTGACTTTGGTCCCTCAATCAGTGCCCAAACAAGTCCAAAATAACAGCGTTGCCTTCTTCACAAACTCGGCCTAGCTAACTGCACTTGCCAGCACACAAATACATTCAAATTAAGCTGTCCTCAACGGTTACTAACCCTGTGACTGTAGCTTCCAGACATACCTAAACCATGCCCTAGAACAGCAGTATTTAACACGCTGTCATAGGGATTTCCACGTTGATCTTGCTAGACTTCTTCACGCTGATAGATGGCTCCTTTATGCTGCGGCTAGGGCACTTTAGGGCTTCTTTTTTAGCATATAGAAGCTTCCTTAGACAGCTGATAGATCTCTCATCAAATTGCGGCTAGATATCTCCTTTCTTTGCAACTAGATATCTTCATTGACTGTGTATTAGGTGTATCCTCCAGTCAGCGGATTAGGGCTCTTTAGGCTGCGGATAGGAGCCTCTCTCCACTGCCGCTTCATCTTCTTTAGGACAACAGCTAGCTTCCTCCTTGATTGCATATGGGAGCCTTCTCTTTGACTGCGCCTAGGGCTAGGGTTAGATCTCCTTTAGGACAGCGTATAGGGCTTCTCCTCTAGACCTCTCTTTCCACCAAAACCCAAACGAGTGGAGAGAGAGATCACAAGAGATGAGTGTGTCAAATGACTTGAAGACCTCTTCTATTTATAATGCAACATTGGGGATAAGTTGGGGTAATTTGCTTGCTGGACGACTTTGACAATTTGTCAAATAATACAAATAAATTCATATCTCCATAAATACATGTCGGAATCAGATGATCTTTAGATCAATCCTTAACGTCTCGAAGAGAGGAATCAAGAAAAATATCAGCTACCATAAATAAGATTACCCACATGGATTTTGGCCCTAGTTGCCAATTTTAACATTTTCCTTAACGAAAAATGTGCAAAAAAGTGTAGAGATAACCTGTTACAAATGTGATTGAGAAGGGACATGACACAAAAGCATGCTACAACCAGCACTATTTTTTGTTTTATATTGTAAAAAAATTTACTTTGAGATCCCTTCCAAAGGCACACCTCTTAAGACATGCAATAAGGGTGTGCCTTACTATGAAATAGAAAATTTGCAACAAACTCTTATGAAGATGATGGTTACAAAATTTAAATATTCAGAAGTAAAACAGTAAAGGAACATAAGATGGGAAAACCCACATTTAAGCCCTTCTAAGGGAATAGAATCACCGTTCACAAGCATCCCTTACTGCAGACTTAGCATGTACTTTCCACCAAGAATATTTAGCAATTTGAGATGAAAACATAATTCTCACATTGCAAGAACGAACTCCTGAATATCCAAGCCTTCCATAGATTTTCAACTAAGATCATAGAGGCGAATCTCTCCAAATATGACTATGCCTAGCAATGGAGAGAGCAATTCCTTGTATAGATTTGAGCTCAATCTCCTTTACAATAAAATACTGATTAGTGGTTTCTAGATCCACTTTCTTCTCGAAGGCAACTACTAGAAAAATACTACATATTACATGATGGGCTCTCGGAAACAAAAATGTCCAACATAATAACATAGTGCAACAATGATGAAAGGGATGCTACATGTCTGTCTCTCAAGTAAAATTCCTCGAATGACTCATCTTTGCTAAGCAAGTAAATGCTTCATGCCACTTGTCCTCTTCTTCTTTGGAAAACAACCATTTCCAATACGAAAGTAACATTTACAAGTCAAAAGAAAGGGAACACTCTCAAAGATAAGGAGTGATTCCTCCTTAAGTTGGTGAAAGAATGCCAAGTGTATTCATAACATCTAGCACACTTTCTAAGAAAGCCCTTGATGAACCAAATAATGTAAAATACTCCTTGTTACCCACCATTTTGTGGGTAATATCCCTAGGAGAATTTTTTTCTCCAAGATGGTCCTCAGCTGGCACCCAGCAGCCCCTTGCAGCCACTAGCTAGCTCATCGTGCCATTTCTCTGCCACCTGAGCTAGCCATGTGGTCCCTTTCCCATCTGCCATGATCACATGTTTGAAGGTGGGCCTCCTGAATCTAAAGGTATGCCTTGTCATTTGGAAATTCATATTGTAGTTTGCTTATCATAGACACTTCTGGGCATGGATTAATGGGGGGATTCAGCGGAAAGAATAGGATAGGTTTGTGCTTTTGTCCCCTAGACCCCTTTTAGGAATTAACCTTGGATTCTAGTCTCGTGGGATCTCTTTCACTGACCATTTGGTTCCAGAGATGGTATTTCTCGGGAAACCCCAATTTTGGTTGTGTGGTCTCGCTCCCTTGGAGGAGGTGCTATGTATTCTGGAGGAGCAACAGTTTTATGCCAAACTATCCAAGTGCGAGTTTGGCTTGACAAAGATGCTCTACTTAGGGCATATCATCAGTGCTGATGGGCTAAAGGTCCATGAGGAGAAGATCTGGGCTATCCGTGACTGGCTAGTGCCCGAAGATGTGACAGCGCTGAGGGGTTTCTTGGGCATTTGCACCTACTACAGGAAGTTTGTCAAGGGGTTTTCACAGCTGGCAGCACCCTTGACAGATTTGACCAAGAGAGGGGCTTTCGCATGTTCTGATGGAGCACAAGTAGCCTTTGTTCACCTCATGGAGGTGATGAGCAGTTGCTCGATCTTTGCACTTCTAGATTTTTCCCAGCTCTTCACCGTGGAGTGTGATGCATCCGGGGAGGGAGTTGGAGCAGTTCTATCACAGGATGGGCATTCCATTGCTTTCGAGAGTTGGAAACCTCTACCACATGAGCTCTCATATTCCATATATGACAAAGAGATGCTTGCCATCATGCATGCATTGGCCAAATTTCGACAGTACTTGGTAGGCAACAGGTTTCGGGTGAAGATTGATCACAACAATCTTTGTCACTTCATGGGGCAGCAGGGCCTCAACGACAGGCAACAGAGATGGGTCAGCAAGGTGTAGGCCTATGACTTCGATATACAGTATGTGTGGGGAAAGCACAATGTAGTGGCTGATGCTCTATTTGGGAAACCCGTTGGTCTATCACTCATGAGCATCTGCCATGATTGGAAGGCTTAGTTACTGGTGGAGTACTCCAAGCACAGGAGGGCATGCGGCATCTTGGAGGGTACCTATGTGGATGAGTGGTATCGAGTGATGGATGAGGTCATCTATTACAAGGGGCGCATTTTTTTGGTGCCCAACTCGTAGTTGAGGGAGAGAGCGCTCCAGGCTGCACATGACTCACCATTATATGGGCACCAAGGGTTCTGGAAGACATATCTGGCAGTCAGGGAGACATTGACGTGGAAGGGCCTCAAGGGGGATATGCTAGAACACGTACAGGAGTGTGAGGCGTGTCAGCGGAACAAGTGGGAGATGATTCACCCTGCAGGGTTGCTACAATCGCTTCCCATCCACGAGGGGAAATGGGAAAGCTTTTCTATGGATTTCAACACAAGGCTCCTCATTGTTGATTTGGGGTAGCATCAGATGCGCTCTAGCCATGAAAATTGGTGGAGAGGCTAAAGCACATAAGATCTCCAAGACCCAGAAATGGTTTGGGCAAATTCTACCCGGTTAAGGAGATATTAAGATAATTAATATTTTTAATGGAGTTCCTAAGTCTAAACTTAAGAAAAATAAAATATTAATGGGTATTAATATACAACTAGGTTAGAAGGTTCCAAATGACATGGATCAAGCCAAATCTAATCATAGCCGTTGATTAGAGATGTAATCTCAGTCGTTGAAGGATCACCATCAAAAGTATAAGAGGAGGTTTAAGGGTCAGTTGGAGAACACACCAGAGTGATCAGTCATTTGATTTTCTAGAGCCGGGTTTGTTAAGAAAAGTCGAACCAATGATTAGTTTGCAGCGAGGGGTAGTGAGTATTGGACAGAGAGGCAGAGATAGTACCGAGAGACCAGTGCAGAAGCAGAGAGAGGCAGACGCTAAGCCTGAGGGAACAAGCAGAGCCCAACAGAGACAGTGTAGAGCCAGAAGGGCCTGCGTCATCTACGCAGAGGGCAGTAGGAGTGACGCAGAGGGCCGTAGACGATGTGCAGTGCCTCAGGGGGTTGACGTAGAGGGTTATGGGCTGACATTGAGGCCAGGTGGGCTAACGCTGAGCTTCAGAGGTTGTTGGAGACGGTTTCGTGGGGTAGATTTTTTGAATATCTACTTCTGAATAGAGAGGTATTACTGCTAGATTATTTTCTCTGTTGGGTGAGCTAGTTTGGCACCCAGTTGTACTCAAGGATAGACTGCATAATAAAATAAACCCTCAGAATTGCTGCGTCGGTTTTCCCGCATTGATTTTTCCGAGGATGAGTTGTCCAAAAATAACGGTGTCACTTATGTGTTTGCTATTTCTTTCAGTTGTTGATCTGTAGATGGTTGAGACAGTATTGTGTTTATTTCGATGTTTATATGTTTAAATAATGTTCGAAATTAACAAGTAGGAGAAATAAACCAGAGAATACAGATAAAATTTCTAACGGTTAGACTTAGAAATTTCAACATGGTATCAGAAGGTGGTTGCAGATCACAGGAGAGTTGAAGGCACTAGCAGAAGCAGAGCATTTGCAACAGAAACAACTGTCCCGAGTGATAGAAGTTGTTCTGAGCAGAAAGCGACGAAGAAGGGTTGACGCAGAGGGATTGTGTCATCAGTTCGGGCCAGAGAGAGGTCAGCGCAGAGGCTAAGGAGGGAAGAAAAAGGCTCACGAAGAGCCATGCAGAGACCAGGAGGGTTGATGCAGTTGGCGTGGGGAGCATTTCAGTCAGTGTCGTGATTGTGCAGAGCCTAGAGGCTTAGTCCTTCGGTTGCTGGGGCTTAGGAAGTTGTGGGCAGTTTGCAAGGAGTGAAGGTGCTGGGGTGCTATGGGCAGAACAGTACCTAACGGGGCAAAATGAAGGTAGAGGGAGTCGCTATCGAGGCAGATTTCGAGCCAAGGAATTCAGATTAGTGTTACAGGTGCATAGGAGATCGGAGAGGGGCGACTCGATGTTTGGAGGCAAATTTCCAGGAGGGAAATCGAGACTCAGAGGGAGTCTAGCAGAGAATTTCCCGACGGGAAGTAGCAACTCAGAGGGAGTCGAAGAAAGAACTTCCAGAGGGAAGTAGAGACTTAGAGGAGATGAAAGGAGGAGCAGAGAGATGACCATGAATGGATTGAGGGATCAGGACAGGCTGGACGAGGCATCCAACTTTGTGGTTTGAAATGCCAGGATTCTAGATAGACATCGCATCAAGGCCTTTGACTTGAGAACAATTGCTATCCCAGTTGACCTGATTGACAATGAAAAGTACGAGGAGGCAATGGCCAAGGTGAAATGCATCATCCTGGATGGGGTCAAGGATCATATGGTCTAACATATTGTCGAGAAGGAGATGGCAAAGGAAATGTGGGACACCTTGAAGGCATTGTACTAACATTCTTCCGTGCAGAGGAAGATGTTACTTGAGAATCAGCTGCGGTCATACCAGATGCAGAAGTGGGAGCAGATAGATCACTTCCTCGGCAGATTGAAGGAGATCTGGGACCAACTGACTTCCATAGGGGCCACGTCGGATCAGGAGTTGATGGAAATGCAGTCTTCGAGGAGTGGGAGACATTTGTCCAGAGCATTCTGGGCTGGGCGACTCTTCCAGATTCCGAAGAATTGTGGGCGACTCTTCGTCAAGAAGAGATCAGACCACTGTCCAAGACGGGAAGTAGCAGCAAAGGAGTCCGGATCAAAAAGGAAGAGGAAGAGGATGCAGCTCTGGCATCTGCAGGGAAGAAAGAGAAGAGGAAGAAAAAGGACCTCTCCAAGATAAAGTGCTTCAACTGTGGCGAACTGGGGCATTATGCGAACCAGTGTCCGAAAAAGAAGACTAAGGGAGAGGTGTCTGACTCCAAGACAATGCCAACGAAAGCGAAAAAGGAGGTAGAGGAGGATGACGAGTGTGCCATGAGTGCTCATTCATGTACCTCTAGAGAAGAGGTGGGGAGACATCGAGCTGTAGTCAGGAAGACAACAGATGATGAGGGGCAGGATCCTTGAGGTACCCAAACTCTTGGATCAGATCCTTGCTATGGGAGCCCCGAAGTGAGAAGTAGTAGGACTAACGGATGTCAGTAGAGACGGATGTGTTGAAGTTTCTAAGTTTACTTTAGAAACCCTTCATGCACTTTTTCTGATTTATTCCTACCTACTTGTTATTTTTCTTTAACAAGTTATTTACAAAGTAAATACTGAAAATAAACACTAGTGCATGCTCAACATATTACAGATCAGCAACTAAAAGAAACAAGAACAAACACACCACATGACACCATTATTTTTGGACTAATGTCCTCGGAAAAACCCAATGCGAGAAAACCGGAGCAACTATCTGAGGGTTTTCTTATTAAGCAATATCAGAGTACAATTTGGTTGTCGTAACTGGCCTACCCAACAAAGAATTTCCTTAGCAGCTATACCTCACAGTTTGAGAGAAATCTCCTTGCTG
>APFE031279391.1:29714-85248 GCA_000404065.3 Pinus taeda | reverse complement strand
TCCATTAAAAATATTAATTATTTTAATATCTCCTGATCTGTTTAGAATCTGCCCAAACCCTTTCTGGGTATTGGAGATCTCATGTGCCCCAACCTCTCCACCAAATTTCGTGGCTAGAGCACATTCGATGCTACCCTAAATCAACACTCCCTCTTAGCGAGGACTGTGCTATAGCAATACTCCTCACTGAGTATTACTCAGATCATTCGGCATCTGTACCTGTGTTGATGCTAGGCCTTCCTGCCCACCATCCTCTGCACTACTGCCTCCTGTACTATTGCCCATGGTTCTGCCACTGCCACTACTACAGCTGTACGCCAGCTCCCTCTGCATCCATGCTGCTGCTGGTCCTTTCTCCCAGCATTGCATCTGCACTACACCTTCTCTCATCATGTTGCATCCTGCTGCCCACTGCTGCACTGCAACTCAGTTACTAAGAAGTAAGTAACTAATTTCCCAACTAATCTCCCTGTTGGGCTAGAAACACCCATTGATGTAGAAGCTCCCTTTGTCGCTGACAAGTGTTCCCTCTCTAACCTCTGCATTGTTGCAACAACTCTCCTACGTCTCACACCGTTGCACACCTCTTTGTGTCGTCCTGCACTGGTGCAACACTCCTGTGCCTCTCGCACTGCTACAACTTGCTAGCCTCATGCTGCCTCAGGACTCCTACACTGTATCTCTCTTTGTCGCCCCATCCGCATCTGTCTCTACCCACCCAGCCAGTCCTGCTACTCCTCGTCGGGGCTTTCGTAGTAAGGTCTAATCCAAGAGGCTGGGTACCTCAAGGATCCTGCCCCTCATAGCCTATAGTCCTCTTGACTACAACTCGATGTCTCCCCACTTCCGCTTAAGTGGTGCATGTGCACTCATGGCACCATCATTGTCAGTCAAAACTTCCTTCTCTGCCTGTGCTGGCACTGCCTTAGTCTCAGAAGACTCTCCCTTACTCTTCTTCCTTGGCCACTGGGTCGCATAATGACCCATCTCCCCACAGTGGAAGCACTTGATCTTGGGGAGATCTTTCTTGTTTCGCTTCTCCTGCTTTCCCTCAGAAGCTAGGGCCACATCCTGCTCCTCCTGATTGACCTTGATCCCTTTGCTGCTGCTACCTATCTTTGACTGTTGTCTGATCTCTTCCTGGCGAAGAGCTGCCCACATCTTGTCCCAAGGTAGGAGAGTCCCTCTGCCAGGATGCTCTAGACAAACACTTGCCACTCTTCTGAGACAACGTTCAGGGCTGTCTTCACCATAAGCTCCTGATCCGGTGTCGCTCCTATAGCAGTGAGCTGATCTCAGATCTCATTCAGTCCTCCAAGGAAGGAGTCAATCGATTGATGCTTCTTCATCTGATACGACCTCATCTGGTTCTCAAACAACATTCTTCTTTGCATAGAAGTATGCTGGTATAGGTTCTTGACAGCCTCCCACATCTCAACTGTTGTTTCCTTCTCGGCTATATGTGGTACCACATGATCCTTGACCCTGTTAAGGATAATGCACTTGGCCCTCGCCATCGCCTCTTCGTACCTGTCATTATCATTGATTTTGATTGGGATAGCTACTACCTTCAAAGCGAAATTCTTGACACGATTCCTGTCAAGCACTGATAAGATTTTGGCTTTTCAGACTGCGAAGTTCGATGCTCCGTCCAATCTATCTTGGTCTTTTACCCCGTGCAATGCCATGACGCTCCTCTACTTCCCTCCTGGAAGTTCTCTGTTCAACTCTTCTGAGTCTCTACTTCCCATCTAGAAGTTCTCTTTTGGACTCCCTTTGAGTCTTGATTTCACTCCTGGAAATCCTTCTGTCGCTTGTCGAGATGTCCCCTACTCTGATCGTCTTGTGCAACTGCACTGCTGATCTGGGTTCCTCGGCTAGAAACCCTCTTTAACAACTCTGGCCTTGCTCTGTCAGGTACTGTTCTGACTGCAGTACCTCACCTGCTCCACTCTGCAATATTCCTGCAGCCTTCTAGACCCCAACAACTACCTCTCTGTGAACTGCGTTAGCCCTTCTCTGCCCCACGCTGGCTTTGCGTGAACCCGGATGGGTCTGCGTCAGCACTGGGATGCCTTGCGTCAACCCTCTGGCCCTTTGTGTTAACAACGCTGGCCTCTCTGAGGCTCTGCACAGTTCCCGACTTCTTCTGTGTGGATTTGGCTGGCTCTGCATCACACTTCCTCGCTTCTGCGTTGCTAGAAACGACTTCTGTCACCTCGAGACAACTGTTTTCTGCTGCTATTGCTCCGCTTGGCTGATGTTTATTAGTCCTCCTGTGATCTGCAATCACGCTCTAATAACATGTCGAAGTTTCTAAGTTTATTTAATTTAGAAAACCCTTCATGCAATTTTTTTGATTTATTCCTACCTACTTATTATTTTTCTTTAACAAGTTATTTACAAAGTAAATACTAAAAATAAACACCAGTGCATGCTCAACATATTATAGATCAACAACTAAAAGAAACAAGAACAAACACACAACATGACACCATTATTTTTGGACCAATGCCCCCGTGAAAACCCAATGCGGGAAAATTGGTGCAGCTATCTGAGAGTTTTCTTATTAAGCAATATCAGAGTACAATCTAGGTGTCGTAACTAGCCTATCCAACAGAGAATTTCCTTAGCAGCAATACCTCATAGTTTGAGAGAAATCTCCTGGCTAAAACCCTGAAAAACCCTGCTGGTAGCTCCTCAGCACAAAACTGCTCCTGCAACCCCAACTTCTGCTCAATCTAGACTGCGTCAACCCCTCTCTGTCTCATGTTGGCCCTGCGTCAACCTTTCTTGGCCTGCGTCAGCCCCAGGAGACCTTGCGTCAGCTCTGGGAGCCTCTGCGTCAGCTTGGCTGGCCCCTCTGGTGCTCTGCGCAGCACTTGGCTGCTTCTGCATGGCCTTGCATGAGCCATTGTTGGCTCTGCGTCACCCTCCTTGGTTGTTGTGCTGCTCTCTTGGCACAATCTCTGCCTTCTCTGTTCCTCTGTGCTCAAGTTCCCTCATTTGCTCTCCGGATCACTTATTCTATCTCTCTTAGCAAACCCTGCTCTAGAGAATAGAATGACCGATCATCTGGTGTACTCTCCAAGTGACCCTCAAGCCTCCTCTTATACTTTTCCTGTTGACATCTCAGCGGCCGAGATTAAGTCCCTATTCAACGACTAAGATTAGATCTGACTTGATCCATGTCTTTTGGACCACAGTAACACAGATTCATATTAATACACATTAATATTTTATTTTTCCTAAGTTTAGACTTAGGGATTCCATTAAAAATATTAATTATTTTAATATCTCCTGATCTGTTTAGAATCTGCCCAAACCCTTTCTGGGTATTAGAGATCTAATGTGCCCCAACGTCTCCACCAAATTTCGTGGATAGAGCACATCCGACGCTACCCCAAATCAACAGGATGCGGATGAAACGACAGAGAGTGCTATAGTGCAGGAGTCCTGTGCAGCGCAGAGCTAGTAGGCTGCAGCAGTGCGAGAGGCATAAAGGAGGTTGCAACAGTGCAGGATGGCATAGAGAGATTTACAGCAGTGTGAGAGGCAGGAAGTTGTTGTAGTAGCGCGGAGGCAGTAAAGGGAGCACTTGATAGTGACAGAGGGAGCTTCAACATCGAGAAAGTTTCTAGCCTAACAGGGATGTCTGTAGTTGGGTGGATTAGTTACTTACTTCTCAGTAACTAAGTTGTAGTGTAGTAGCACAATGTAGCATGATGAGAGGGGGTTGCAGTGCAGATGCAATGTTTGGAGAAAGGACGAACAACAACCCGGATGAAGAAGGGGCTGTCGTACGGATGCAACAGTGGAAGTGGTAGAGCCATGGGCGACAGTGCAGAGGATGTTGGGCGGGGAGGCCAAGCTTCAACATAGGTACCGGTGTCGTATAATCAGAGTAATGTTCAGTGTGGAGTATTACTAGAGCACAGTCCTCACTAAGAGGGATTGTTGATTTGGGGTAGCATCGGATGTGCACTAGCCATGAAAATTGGGGGAGAGGCTAAAGCACATGAGATCACCAATACCCAGAAATGGTTTGGGCAGACTCTACCCGATTAAGGAGATATTAAGCTAATTAATATTTTTAATCAAGTTCCTAAGTCTAAACTTAGGAAAAATAAAATATTAATGGGTATTAATGTAAAACTGGGTTAGAAGGTTCCAAATGACATGAATCAAGCCAAATCTAATCTTAGCCGTTGATTAGAGATGTAATCTCGGTCGTTGAAGGACCAATAGGAAAAATATAAGAGGAGGCTTGAGGGTCAGTTGGAGAACACACCAGAGTCATCAATCATTCGATTTTCTAGAGTGGGGTTTGCTAAGAAAAGTCGAATCAATGATCAGTTTGCAGTAAGGGGCAGTGGGTACTAGATAGTGAGGTAAAGATAGTACTGAGAGACCAGTGCAGAAGCAGAGAGAGGCAGATGCTGAGCCAAAGGGAACACGCAGAGCCAAACAGAGACAACGCAGAGCCAAAATAGCTTGTGTCATCCACGCAGAGGGCAGCAGGAGTGACGCAGAGGGTTGTAGAAGCTGCATAGTGCGTTAGAGGGCTGACGCAGAGGGTTCTGGGCTGACGCTGAGCTTCAGAGGTTGTTGGAGAGGGTTTTGTGGGGTAGATTTTTTGAATATCTGCGTCCGAATAGAGAGGTATTAGTACCGGATTATTCTCTATCGAGTGAGCCAGTTTGGCACCCAGTTGTACTCAAGGATAGACTGCATAATAAAATAAACCCTCAGAATTGCTGCACCGATTTTCCTGCATTGGGTTTTTCTGGGGATGCGTTGTCCAAAAATAATGGTGTCACTTGTGTGTTTGCTATTTCTTTCAGCTGTTGATCTGTAGATGGTTGAGACTGTATTGTGTTTATTTCGATGTTTATATGTTTAAATAACTTGTTCAAAATTAACAAGTAGGAGAAATAAACTAGAGTATACAGATAAAATTTCTAACGTTTAGACATAGAAATTTCAACACCCACAGTGTAGGGCAAGGACTGCATCTATGTAGTGGTCGATTGATTGACCAAATATGCCCATGTCTTTGCCATCCCTAGCAGGTATTTGGCTGCACAGTTTGCAGAGTTGTTCTTTAGGGAGATCTTCTGATTGCACAGGCTTCCTAAGAAGATTGTGAGTGACAGAGATAATAGGTTCATGGGAGGTTTTTGGCAAGAGCTTTTCGGATTGATCGGTACCGAGCTCACTCCTAGCACGAGCTACAACTCCCAGACAGATTTCCAGACAGAGCGAGTTAATCTGTGGCTGGAGGGATTTTGAGGAACTTCATGACACGATAGCAAAGGGCTTGGATCTGGTGGTTGCATTTGGGCGAGTACTCTATGAACATTCATAGTCCAAGGAACCCCTACTGTAGCAAATTTGAATCTATTTCACCTACTTGATTTTTTTAAATTACATTCATCAAGTTATTCTTCTAAATACTGAAGCAAATTACCTCTGCAGCCTACACTAATTAAATATTTGATCTCATGAAACAGAAAATAGAGAAAAGAACAAGATACATAGGACACTTATTTTTGGACGCAATAGTCCTCGGAAAAATCCAATGTGGGAAAACCGGTGCAGCAGCTCTGAGGATTTTATTACTATGCAGGAGAAGTTTTATTATTATGTAGGAGAAATATCTGAATACAAATCTAGGATGCTTATCTAGCAATCCTTTACAGAGAAAACACTAGTGTAAAATCTGAGTAAGTTTTACCTCACTTCACCTGGTAGAATTCTGGCTAATCGGGCACAAGACTGGTTAACCTCGACTATTTCTGCGTTACCTCTTTTGCCCTCTGTGTCAGCTTTCCCGGCTGTTCTGGCAGTTCCGGCTGCTCCCGACAATTTCGGCTTTTGCCCTCTGCGTCAGCTTTTCCGACTGTTTCGGCCCTTCTCGACAGTTCCGGTTGTTCCCAACAGTTCTAGATTCTGCCCTCGGTGTTTGCTTTCCTGTTTGTTCCGACAATTCCCGACGGTTCTGGCCTCTGCCCTCTACGTCAGCTTTCTTGGTTGTTCTGACAGTTCCCGATAGTTCTGACTATTCCCGACAGTTCTGACTTCTGCCCTTTGTGTCAGCTTTCTCGACTATTCCAGTAGTTCCCCGCTGTTCTCGACAGTTCCGGCTTTTGCGTGACAAACAACTTTCTTGCTTTGCTGGCTCTCTCCGCCTCTCTGCATTGAAATTTCTAAGTCTATCAGTTAGAAATTTTATCTGTATTCTTTGGGTTTATTTCTCCTACTTGTTAATTACGAAGAAGCTATTTAAACATATAAACATCGAAATAAACACAATATAGTCTCAACCATCTACAAATCAACAACTGAAAGAAATAACAAACACACAAGTGACACCGTTATTTTTGGACAACTCGTCCCTGGAAAACATAATGCGGGAAAACCGGTGCAACAATTATGAGGGTTTATTTTATTATGCAGTCTACCCTTGAGTACAATTGGGTGCCAAATTGGCTCACCCGACAGAGAAAAATAACCAGTAGTAATACCTCTCTATTCGGAAGTAGATATTTAGAAAATCTGCCTCACGAAACCCTCTCCAGCACAACTGAAGTATTGTGTTAGCCCTCCTGGCCACTACGTCAGCCTCAGCCCCTCTGCGTCAGCCCTCTGAGGCACTGCGCAACCTCTACAACCTTCTACATCACTCCTGCTGCCCTTTGCGTGGATGAGGCGGGGCCTTCTAGCTCTGTGATGTCTCTGCTGGGCTCTGCGTGGCCTGCTCTAGCTTATGCGTCTGCCTCTTTGCCTCTGTGCTGGTCTCTCGGAACTATCTCTGCCTCTCTGTCCAGTACTCATTGCCCCTCATTGCTGATCACTGATTCGACTTTACTTAGCAAACCCCTCTCTAGTAAATAGAATGACTGATCACTCTGGTGTGTTCTCCAACTGACCCTCAAGCCTCCTCTTATACTTTTCCTGTTGGTCCTTCAACGACTGAGATTACATCTCTAATCAACGGCTAAGACTAGATTTGGCTTGATCCATGTCATTTGGAACCTTTTAACCCAGTTTTGTATTAATACCATTAATATTTTATTTTTCCTAAGTTTAAACTTAGGAACTCCATTAAAAATATTAATTATTTTAATATCTCCTTAACCGGGTAGAATCTACCCAAACCATTTCTGGGTCTTGAAAATCTCATGTGCTTTAGCCTCTCCACCAATTTTCATGGCTAGAGCACATCCGATGCTACCCCAAATCAACACTCTGTCTGTATTCTCTGGAAAGTCCTCCCAAATTCTCACTGCCCCTCTGCTGCAGAATGATCACTTAATTCGAAATGCTTAGCAAACCCTACCCTAGGAATCAAATTCTTGATCAATTCGTTCTCTCTGTGCGTGTTTCCTAATGAATCCCAAGCCTCCATTTTATACTTTTCCTGTGGAGTTTTCAACGACCGAGATTAAGTCTCTAATCAATGGCTAAGATTAAAACATGACTTGATCCGCCTTCTAGATCATTTTCACCCATATTTTGATTAATAACTATTAATATTTTAATTTCCTTATGTTTAGACTTAGGAGCCCCATTAAAAATATTAATTATTTTAATAAAATACAATCTGGGCAGAATTTCACCAAACAGTTTATGGGTTCTTTAGAACTCATATGCCTTAGCCTCTCCACCAATTTTCAAGGCTAGGGTACTTCCGATGACACTCACTCTTAGCGAGGAAAGTGCTCATGCAACAATGTCCACCTGCATGCTGCTCTGTTTCTAAAGCACCTCCTTTCTGCACTGCTGCTGCTACCAACACTGTGCTACTACTGCTACTGTATTGCTGCCCATGACATTGCCACTGCTGCTGTTATATTGTTGCCCATGACATTGCCCTTGCCACTACTGCATTTGTACTACAACTCCCTCTCAAACGTTGCATCTGCTATGCTACTAGCACTGCCACTGCTAACACTGCATCCGTATTGCAACTTAGTTGCTGAGAGAAGCAACTGAAAAACATCTTAGTTGAACTTAACTGTGTTTAGCATAATACAGTGAATGTTCAAATCTGATCGCTGCTGATTCTAACCCTCTCAATCTTATGCGTTGTTGTTGATTCCTGCACTGCTGCCAACCTTGCTCTGCGCTAATTAGTCTTTGGTCTCTGGCTACTGCATCTGTCTCTCCAAAGAATCCATTGCATTATCTGACACTAAGTCCATCTCGCTACTGCTGAATCTCGGGCTCCCGTAACAAGGAATTGATCCAAGAGGTGGACTCCTCAAGGATCCTGCCCACATGTATTCCTTCCGACTACAGCTCAATATCACCCCATCTCCTTCCTGGAGATGCGTGGGCACTCATGGCAAACTCATCCTCATCAATCTTTGCTGAAGCAACCTTAGGATCATGTTTCTCATCCTTGTCCTTTTTTGTCAAAGGACATTGGGATGCATAGTGGCCCATCTCGCCACAATTAAAACATTTCACCTTCGAAATGTCCTTTCGCTTCTGCTTCTGCTGTCCCTTTGATGCTAGAGCTGCGTTCTCCTCCTCCTTCGTCTTTGTGCCACTACCACTGCTACCACTAAGGTTGACCTTCATTAGGTCCCTCCTTAACTCCTCCTATTGAAGATCTGCCCTCTCCTCCCATGAAGGTAGTTTTTCTCTGCCCAATATGCTTTGGATGAAAACTTTCCATTCATCCGAGATTCGATTCAGGGCTATCCTCACCACCGTGGTTGGCTGAGGAGTGGACTCCACTGCACCAAGTTGGTCTCTAGTGTCCTGAAGATTTTGAAGATAGAGGTTCACCCGTTCTCCCTTCTGCATCAAAGTCCACTGCAACTTCTGCTCCAAATACATCTTCTACTATTCGGAAGAGCCTTCATACAGAGAAGACAAGGCTTCCCACATCTATTGGGCTGTATCCTTGCCCTGCAAGTGTGAGACCACAATATCTCGAACTCCATCGAGAATGAGCCTCTTTGCCTTCCCCTGCTCGGCCTTGTACTTCTTCCCTTGATCGTTGACAGCAGGAACAGTCACAACACTTTTGACATAGGCCTCGAGATCATGTTCCTCCAGAACAGCTAAGACTCTGGTCTTCCATATGATATAGGTTGAGGCTCCATCCAACCTGTCCTGGTCTTTGAGCCCATGCGATGCCATCTCACCCAACTGTCGAACTGACTCCTCTAGTCACTGTTTAGCACTGCTTAGCTACTCAGCAAGTGAGAAATTCAAACTTTCTGGCGGAAATTTCTCTGAGGAGAAAATTCCCCTTCTACGTGTCTTCATTCTGTTTTAGTGGATTTCGGCTCAGATAGAAATTGTGCCCTTCAAACGCTGCGCTGAGGCTTTGGGTCACTTCCTCTGCCTCTGCAAACTCATGAATTGAAAATCGTACCTCTTTATCGTCTCACTCAAAGAGAGATTTCCTCGGATCTACTTCCCGACAAGGACTTCACAATCTCTTCAAGGGGATTCGAATTGTTGCCAAGTGCAGCTTTCGGCCACACTACTCAGCACTGGATCTACTCTTCCTGTTTCAAAATCAATCCTCTGATACCATGTGAAAATTCCTAGTCCAAGGAGCCTCTACTGTAGCAAATCTGAATCTACTTCACCTACTTGATTTTTTTAAATTACATTCATCAAGTTATTCTTTTGAATACTGAAGCAAATTACTTCTGCAACCTACATTAATTAAATATCCGATCTCATGAAACAAAAAACAGAGCAAATAACAAGATACATAGGACACACTTATTTTTGGACACAATAGTCCCCGGAAAAACCTAATGCGGGAAAACTGATGCAGCAACTTTAAGGGTTTTAGTATTATGAAGGAGAAATATTTGAATACAAATCTAGGATGCTCATCTAGCGATCCTTTATAGAGAAAATACTGGCGGAAAATCTAAGTGAGTTTTACCCCACTTCACCCTACAGAATTCCGGCTAATCTGACACAAGACTGGCTAACCCTGACTATTTCTGCGTCGTCTCTTCTGCCCTCGGCATCAGCTTTCCCAGCTGTTCTGGCAGTTCCCTGCATTTCCAGCTGTTTTTGGTAGTTCTGGCTTCCGCCCTCTGCGTCAACTTTCCCGACTGTTCTGGTTGTTCCGGGTAGTTCCGACTTCTATCCTTTGTGTCAATTTCCCTGGTTGTTCCCGATAGTTCTGGCTGTTCCTGGTAGTTTCGGCTTTTGCCCTCTGTGTCAACTTTCCTGGTTGTTTCGACAGATCCCAACAGTTCCGGTTGTTCTCGACAGTTCCAACTTCTGCCCTTTGCGTTAGCTTTCCTGGTAGTTCACGAAAGTTCCGGCTTCTGCCTGACAGACAACTTTTCTGCTCTTCTGGCTCTCTCCGCCTCTCTGTTTGTATTTTCTAGAAAGTCCTCATGGATTCTCACTGCCCCTCTGCGGCAGAATGATCACTTAATTCGAAATCCTTAGCAAACTCTGCCCCAGGAATCAAATTCTTAATCAATTCATTCTCTCCGTGTGTGTTTCCAAATTAACCCCAAGCCTCCATTTTATACTTTTTCTATTGAGTCTTCAACGACTGAGATTAAGTCTCTAATCAACGGCTAAGATTAAAACATGACTTGATCCGCCTTCTAGATCATTCTCATCCATATTTTGATTAATACCCATTAACATTTTAATTTCCCTAAGTTTAGACTCAGGAACCCCATTAAAAATACTAATTTTTTTAATAAAATACAATCTGGGTGGAATTTCACCAAACGGTTTCTAGGTGCTTTAGAACTCATGTGCCTTAGCATCTCCACCAATTTTCAAGGCTAGGGCACTTCCGATGCTACCAAAAACTAACATACTGCTATAACACCACCCACCACATGTCCATTGGTATGACTCATTTTCGTGCTTTGTATGGATATGATGCATTATATTTTGCTGATGTTCTTTTTGGAGATAGTTGGGCCCCAAAGGCCGAATATTGGATCCAAGAGAGCTAAGAAATTCTCAAGGCTCTCAAGGATAACTTGGTGACAACAAAAAACCAATAGAAGTTGTACATATATCGGTACCGGACAGAGAGGCATTTCGAGGAGGGGGATTTGGTGTACGTCTGGCTACAACTATACAGGAAGTCCACATTGAAGAAGAAGGGGGCCGAGAAGCTACAACCCCACTTGTGACAAGGCATTCGACCTGTAGCTAAGCAATGGACAAGAAGTGCGAAACACTACAAGGAGAAATCTATCTTATGAAAAAAAGAAAGGAAGCCTAAGCGAAAGTATAAAGTTATTGATCCTCTACAACATGTGCAAATTCTCTGAAATATTACAGGGCCAAAAAAGTGCAGGAAACTGAAAATTGCAGGAAGATGAAGAGAGGGATTGAAACCCTAGTTTGCATAATATTTTCCTTGACCTGATACCTGATAGTTTGACATGGAAGGCTGACTTGGTGGAGTGAAAGAAGTCATTTGTTTTTTTTTGGGTCTTGGTTGTCTCAATCTGATTTGAATCTACTAGTGGAGGAGTTTGACTGGGTTTTCCCCTTCATAGGGGTTTTGCCCTCGCTGAGTGCCTACATCTTGTGTTTTGTATTGTTTGGCATTTGTCTTGATGATAAGAACCTAATAAATTGCGAAGAAGAATTAATAAATATCACAAGAAAGTGTCAAAGGAAGATAAATCAAATTAAGTATAATCCTAACTAAGCTGCCCTAGATTTCTCAACATATCCAAGAGTACATATGTTGAGTTGTATGACAGTTCTTTGACAACCATCTCCTATATTGTTGTTACTGTAAAGTGTTGATGTGAGTTAGCAAGTTTGTTGCCATAATAATAGAGGAATTTCTAGGTTGCAAATTTATTAGCCCATGGATGAGTCATTGAAGCAATTTGTAGCCCATTGTGTTGAACCTCTCGTCAGAAGAAATTTGATGAGAAGAATTTTTGAAGGGCTTAAATCTGGGAAGGATGAGGGGCCTAAACAAAAGAAGTCTCAAGAGCTCCCCAAAAAGAGTAGAAATCAAATGAAAAGAGAGCAAATTTGCTTCACATGTTAAGGAGCATGGACACCAGATTGCACATGTAAAATGGATAGAGAAGCAGATGAGATTGCAAAAATTGAAGAAGAGCAAGAAATGGCAAAGAACTCTAGTTAGTTGACTGAGGAAAGGATTGAAGGATCCATGGTTGGACAAGAACTCCTTGCAAAATGTTCTAACTTGCATGATCACGAGGAGGGGCATGATTCAGAAATTCCTGAATTGCATTAGGAAGATCAAAAGTCTGCTCTTTTGATAGTGATGGATGAAAAGGATTCTTCTACTGATGTTTAATACATTAGGATCCATGGTTGGACAAGAACTCCTTGTAAAATGCTCTAACTTGCATGATCACGAGGAGGGGCATGATTTAGAAATTCCTGAATTGCATTAGGAAGATCACAAGTCTGCTCTTTTGATAGTGATGGATGAAAGGGATTCTTCTATTGATGTTGAATACATTAACTTGCATGAGAAAAATTTTGAGCAGCGTGAGCAGTTGTGTGGAGTTATTGATAATAGTGCACCTATGCATCTAGGTTTGATGGTTGAAAATGGTGAGCAACAATCTGATTCATTGCATGAGGAAAACCCAAAAGAAGACACTTAGGAAGCTTTGAGAGATGAGCCATTAGTGGTGATCGAGCATGAAGAACACTTAGAAGTGCAAGGACATGAGGAGGATGATATGCATAGTATGCATGTTGGGCCACCTTTGAAGAGCTAGTTGAAGGCTTAAATCAGAGCAGTGTTTGAGGAAGTTGTGCATCGATCTTTGGGCCCAACCATTGATGAGATGCATGCGGATGCAGAGGAAACCAACAAGGCTACAATTCTTTTAGATGATAGCTACCAGCAGAAGATTGAGCATTTCAAGACAAATCTTTGGACATTGAAGCAGAAGATCTAGACAATTTAAGGCACCATCTTGTAGCAGAACAATCACATTGAGGAGCTTAGAATGAAGTGTGTCGAGTCAGCAAACAAGTTGTTCAATGTTGATGGATGGCTGAGGTTCCTAGCGAGGTGGCAAGAGGAGTATACCTTGGAGATATAGAACAATTCTCTCCAAGAGTATATAGACAAGGCTTGCAACAATGTTTGCCCACTTTTGTCCTTTCAAGGGAAATGGGCAAGGTTTTAAGGGTGGGTTTTATTGGTTGATCGAGTGGAGCGGTATGAGTTGATCGCAAAGTAGCATGGGCGTAATGGAGTTGTTCCATGTGCAAGTATTAAGCCTTTTGATCCTTCCCATGGGATGGATTGGCAAAAGATTATGAATTGGTACTCTATTGATGGGATGACTCTTAGGAGGATATTCTTAGCCGGGGGCATAGCATAGCATGAGCTCTTAGGCATGGACAATTATGGAGGGGAAAGGTGGTATCATAACTCACAGGTCCCAGGGCTTAGGTGGCATTGGGATCCAGGAAGATCTATTGATGGCAAGATTGGTCAGAGGATTATTTGGGATCTAGGTGGATCTATTGGTAGCAAGGTGAGTTGGAGGTTTGTGTGGGATCTAGTTATTGAAGGATCTATTTATACCTTGGTGGCACAAAGGCATGGTGTGGCATGATGGTTTGTATGGGATCTTGATATTAGTTTGTAGATGACATTGTTGTGGACAGATGCAGATTGCTTGAGGGCAAGCAATCTTGGGGCGGGAGGACTTGTAATGTCCCCATTTTCAGTTTCCTCTATAGTACAGCCAGGATGGGTTTCCAGGGTATGTGATGGGCAGGTCGTTGGAGTAGGAGTACATCATCCAAGGTCCCGTAGTGGTTTTGAGGAGTTTTATGGGATTTGATGGTGTTTTCTTGGCATATTCTATCATCAGCACAACTTGCTTTTGGTTCCATTGCATTTTGATAATCTCGTAAAATGGGGTTATTATTGAGCCTATTTAAATTAATTGTGTTTAAGGTGTCATTTCAGGAGAAATATTTAATAAAATACCTTAGTGTAATAGCTCGTTGGAACCAAGATGAGACAATCTATAGGATGGGATGGTGAAAAGTGGATTACAGTGACCAAGGAAAGGATGGTGACCAATTTACCATTTTCCTAGATTAAAAAGTGACTTTAATTGATCACTTTAGTTAATAAAAGAAGGGAAAAGTGTTAAATGGAGAAAAAGGCCAAGTGACTAAAATAAAATAAAAGTCACTTAAGAAAGGGGTTAAGAGGAGAATCTTCTAGAGCAGGAAAATAAAATAATAAAATAAAGGCTTCTAGAAGGTTGGAGAGAGATCCATCAAATCTATAAAAGGAGGGAAGAAAATCATTTGAGACATCTCGGTTTGGTTGATTATTTGTCATAAAGAGGTTTAGAAAACAAAGTTCCTAGCTTCAGCAAGCCCCAAGACGAAAACCCTTGGGTTTCCGTTGTGTTGGATGAAGCCCCAACATTCCTTGAGGAGACTTCATCTAGAAGTTTCACAGAGCTTCAGTGATATTGGAGTGAGGATCATTCAGATCCTCAACGGTGCTTCATTTCTCCTTGTTCCATCTTAGCTACTTGTTGTAATAGCATATATCATATAATAAAGCTGAGTTTTAAACATTTGTTCCGTCTTCTCTAAATTTGCAGTGTTTCTCATTCCAGTTGTTTCTACAATTTTGTAAAAGTTGTCGTGATTGTAAGTTTTCAAAATTAAAGGAATTAAAAATAAACAAAACATTTTATAATATCCCGGAATTGTTAAAGATTTACCTATTTGGGATATTACAAATGTATCGAGTTATTGCTTTTAGGTCATGGTAAAACTCAATGTTGCACTAATCGTTATCGGGATAATATCGGCGTGAGGAAAAAATCGGGAAAAATCGTAATAATCGAGAAAAAATCGGTAATAATCGGGAAAAAATCATTTGGTACAAAAATATTCATTTTTTAAATTTTTTTTTAATATCTAAACCATCTACAACATAAAATAAATACATTGACACATAAATATGATAAGAGAACTAATATATAAGATGTTTAATATCATTTCTAGTGCTAAAATCACACATAATAGTGAATCATGTCCTGAATAGTAAGTCCTAACTTCTGAGTCCCAACTCAACCTCAAAATATCAACAAAAAATATAATATTGTATCTCATATCATGAGTCATAATGTCATATACAATAAATGAACCAAATAACTAAAGTCTAATACTACTGATTTCCTTTGCCCCTCTAGATGTAGATGTCAGTGGAGTTGGCAGGCCGCAGTAGACTATGGAGTTTGCTGTGCTGTAGAAGCTGAAGAACTAGGAGCTACAGGAGGTAGACCACGTCCTCTACTTGTGACACGGATAGCTTGGGTCACCTCCACCTCCTCACAAATATATATATATATATATATATATATATATATATATATATATATTTTTTTTTCTCCCGCCACGATTTTTTTCCAAATAATCGCGATTTTTTCGAAAATAATCGCCTTGTTGACCATTACGTGTCAACTACCCATAGCAGTACACCCCCTTTTCTTCGCAAAAAGGGATAGCGCTTGGTCGACATGTCCGTGCCATTCGACAGTCATCGTCGACTTGATCATATTATGTTGTAAACCCAGTCAGCATGTATAAATTGTGAATAATCTTAGCAAAGTTGAGTCATGTATGTAAATTGCCTAGGTGGACCTAATTTTCTAGTGATAATCTACATTCCGGAAGGTTTTTTGTCTCACCGATCCATGATCGGCAAAGTTTTCCTTCAGCCTAACCCCAAAGCCGGAATGAATTTTGTCATTAGAATCTTAGAGGAATCCTAGTGTGTTAATTTGCTAGATTATAGTTGTGTCGCAAAACTGGATGGTTTATGAGGGTCTATGTCAAATGGGTTTTCCCCCTTGAGATGTAAAATTGAAAAAGTCATGATGTAAAGTGTCCTGAGAAGGTAGAAAATGTTTTAGTTCCCTCAAAGTCCTAAGTCCTGGTCCTAGGAAATTTTTCCAAAGGCTAAGTTCGAGATCCATTAAAAAAAAAATAAAATTAAAAAAAAAATTAAAAAATAAAACAAAAAAAATAAAAAATAATTAAAAAAAAATATTGGAAAGATAAATATATATATATATAAAAATATTATATATAATATATATAATATAATATATATATATATATATATATATAATATAAAATAAACTAAAAAAATTAAAAAAATATAAAAAATAGAATAAAAACCTAAAAAATAATTTTTGAGTAAATAAATGCAGAATTTCAGTTTTTTAATACATTAAAAATTCGACAGATGAGATTAAGAGATATCTTGATCCTAATCGACGGTCGAGATCATTTTGACATGGATCACTCGAACTAGCCGTTGGGATTTTTTTCTTTAAATAGGGTGCTAGGGGTCATTTGAGATCATTTTTCGATCTGTGAGTCTTGTGCTGAAGAAAGCTCTCTTGTAAACTTTTTCTGGAGCTAATAAAGAAAGACTTTGTGGTTGAATTTTATTTTATTTCAGCCATTAATAACAGCTTATTGTAGAGTATTGCTGAACACAGGTATCTTGTTCACTTGCTAGGGTTTGAATGGTATTAGAATTTCTGAAATAATGGCAGGGATCTCCATTGCATCTGAGACCTAGTATTGTTTTTCTCTCTTTATTGATGGTTGAAGTGAGCTGGGCAGGAAACCCTTATTGAAGAAGATCAGTGGGCATTTGGGGAAGTTCTCAGCTGAACCAGCCAACTCCCGCAAGCATTCTCTTGCAGAGCCCAGCCAGTTTCGATCCTGGGTTTATCATTTAAGTTTGTTTTCTGATTTGCATGAGAGATTTCTGAAATTTTTCATAGTAAATCTGGAATTTTGATAATATTACTGCTGTTATTGATAAATCTGGCTGTTTAAGAGTCAAATGCTGTAAATGCTGTTTAGCTGATCTAGGCTTTTAATTTTGTTTTATGCACATATCATTTTTGGGTGATTTTTTATTCTAGTTTGCAGGGTTTCTGAAGAATTTCGAGGGTTTATCAAAACTGTTTTACTACTCAAGATTTATTCTCATTTGTAGGAAGAAGTTCTCGAAATTATGCTGGCATTTTCCTACGTCCATTGTTTCTGCTCTTCACAACAGCAACAACCCACACTCACATTCAACCGTTGAATGCCCAGATCTGCATGTTTTCCTCCCTTACGTAGTCATTTTGCATATATCCCTCATACAAATCTGTTTCTCAAAACCACAATCCATCGATTTTCTTCCACTGATCTTGCACACCCCTTTCTCAGCAAGCCACTAAACTTGCGTCAATCCTTTCTCCCTCACGCAATCTCCATTGCATCATTGCTGCTCGAAGCTGCATATTTTCCTCATAATCCAACACGCTGCTTTTCAACTCGATGTTCGATTTCCCACGCCTCCATCTGCAAAACGCGTCTGCTGCCGTCAAATTCTCCACGATCGATCTGCAAACACCATACGCCAGGCAAAGCAAATGTGGATTTTATTTTTTGAAGACGCCCATCTGCTTCTCCAGACTTCTGCGCAGTCACCTTAACTTCCTCAGCTCTCCACGCTGCCATCCACCTGCGTCCAGCCCATCCGCTACCTCATTTTATTGCAGCGTCCCACCAAGAACCCTCTTCGCCTCCAACGTAAGCTCCTCACGCTGCTATCCATGCATTGATTCCACGCTCGGCTAGCTGGGTTCTCATTTGTGCACACAAAAACGGTGAACCATATGCGTGGGTAAGTAAACAATGAACTATACGCGTGGGTAAGCTGCTCAGGCTACGCATTTTTTTGGGTTTCGTTTTGATCTTAGGCTTGGATACGATTATCGCCCTTTTTTATTTTATTGTTAGGTTTTAGTTCCAAATTTGAAGTTTAGTTTTACGATTAAATAATTTAAATTTTAGTTTTGTCATATATGAAATGTAAATTTAGGATTTTAAACTTCTGAGTTAGACATTTTTAACTTTTTTATTTTTATTTTGTATGTTTAGATTTTAGAATTTATTCTTATTTTCTTTAGTTTAATTTCTCCTATCATAAGTTTTAGTTGTGATATTTAGAATTTAAATGAAAAGAGTTTAGTTTTATTTTATAAATTAAGAATCAGATAAAAAATATAAAAGATCAAAAGAATAAAAATAAAGTAAAAAAAACATAAAAAGTTTTAGTCCTTAGTTTACTTTTGATTTTATTTAGCTTAGAATTTAGTGTTTTAGATTAGACTTTAATTATTTCAAGTTTTGTTTACTTTAGTTTTAGTTTAGATTTTAACTTTAAGTTTTGTTTTAAAAATATAACAATAAAAAATTCATAAAAAAATTATAAAACTTTAGAAGGCATAAAGAGTTTCCTTTCCTTTAGTTTAGATTTTAATATTTAGATTTTTGATTTAAAGGTTCTTTTAGTCTTTAGATTTATTTTTGAAAAATATAAAAATATTTTTTGGAATTTTTTTTGTGAGTTCCAGTCTTGGCTCAGGCATTTATTATGTTTTCTGCTGAGACTTAAATTTTGATGTGGGAATTAATGTTTAGCATTTTTTAACATGCTTTAACTTTCATTTGAACATTAACTACATGAATGTGATCTCTGGTTAGCGTTTCATGTGGTTGTGTATCGAACTTTATCTTTCAAAATTTTAAATTGCTGGAGTATCATTAAGCCATTAAGAATTTTTTCGCATTTGATAAAAGTTAATCTTTGTTTGAGTTATTTGATGGTAAACGATTGTTAATGAGTTCATATTTCTGCAGCATTCGGTAAATAATCGTTAATCATTTATTTCATAAGGCACTGGTCTATTAACTTAATAAAAATCAATTAAGTGCTTGTTTTCCCTTGTGTCTCCCAACCCAACTGGTCCTCAGTTGGTCATTCATTTTCCCATAGGGTCTACTCCCTTAGCCGCGGGAGACAGGCTTAAACAGAGAGATCGGGGATCAGGGTGACAACCCCCGGTCTGAGCGTTGTCGTGACAATTTGTGCGACAACATTTTTTGGCGCCGTTGCCGGGGATAGAGTTTTTTTCTGTCCTTGGTCCTTTCATTTCAAGCTTTTCCGTGTTTCACTTCTTGTCCGGGTGGCGACTCCACTTCATATATTATCTTCAAGAGTGTATACTAGAAGGCATCCAAGCAGTCTGTGCAATCCTGCTCCTAATCCTGAAAGGGCCCTCAGAGTACGATTACACAAACTCTCTTCTCGTACACTTCTTGTTAACCTCGGACAAGAAGCCCTCTCTGATATCCATTTACTTTTTACTAGTCCAGTTGAGCACGACATCATGGACATATTCGCTCCATGTAACTTTGCTAATATTCAGGGTTATCCCAATGATATTCCAAAACATGGAATGGATAAATTGCCTATCTTTCAGGGAGATAACGCAATCAGTGCTAATTCACATCTGAAAGCTTTTAGTTCATGGTTGGGGAAATACGCAAGGGCCGCTGATTTTAATCATGAAGATGTTAAAATGACCCTTTTTGTTCTGACTTTGGAGGGTGACGCTCTAGATTGGTTTACGGAAAAGCCTCAAAATTCATTTGATTCCTTGCAATTGATTGTTAACGCCTTTAAAAAAAAGTATGGAGATAAGCAAGAGGGAAGACACCTTGTGAAAGCTCTTAGTATAATCAAAAAGAGAGAGAATGAAACTGCTGAAGAATTTAATAAAAGGTTTAATGACATTATTAAAGAATTACCTCAAGATTATAAACCTACCGACAAATCTCTTTGAGATTTTTACATTGATGCCTTTAGTCCTGAGCCATCTTATGATTTAAGGCGTGCTAGGCTTAATGATTATAGGGATTGCCAAGCCTTAGCTATAGAACTTGAAAAGGACAAGGCAGCATCTAGGAAGTCTGAGATCCCAGGTTTCGATAGGGCTGCTACGAAACTAAAAGAACCTAAAGGAAAAGCAGTTCAAGAACCTGAAAGCGAGCTTGTCCTCAAATTGCTTCAAAAGATTGAAACTATGGAAATTAATCATACTAAGGAAATAGCCACTTTGCAGAATAGGTTGGTCCAAATGGAAAGAACGCAAACGCAAAATTTCCAGCCTCGAAATAATAATAACAAAAATAACAATTGGCAAAAGAAGGGTCAATCTAGTGAGCAGAGACCCCCTAATCTGTTTACTAATTTGGTTGATAATGCTCCTCCTTACTGTCGGGTTTGCGATGCTCTCCATGAAGAGGCCACTTGCCCCATCGTTAGAAGAATTTTAGATAATGGAATGTTTGGGGCAGGTGATCAAATAAATGTAGTAGGTAACAAGTTTCCTTTGTCTATGGATGATTGGATAGAGGTCAAGGAAAAGAGTCATGAAGTTATGAATCCTTCATCAGTTTTTAGTATAAATAACCTTGAAAATGAAGATGACATTTTGGCTAGGTTATATGGTGAAAAACCCTCTCCCGAGCAAATCTTGGAAATTGCTAGAGATAAAGGTTTGACATACCAGAGAAGGGATAAAGATCAAAGCGGGAATCAAATTCCCCTTGGACTTTTAACCCTGGTATGAACTCTGGATTAGATGTCGATTTGGGAAGTTGGTTTAACAATGCTAAAATCTGGGTTCCTGTCTCCGAGATTGCTAAAATCCCTTCCCAAAGAGATAAGTTACTAAAAGCTATCTAAGGTCCTCAAGTAAATATTTCTCAACAGAAGAATTGGGAAGCTGACTATCATGATGCTCCCATATATTTGCAAAGCTTAGATGCAGATAACAAAGATCACCAGCCTTTCTTTATCACCTTGTTAGTTAATGGATATAAATTGAATAATTGCATGTTGGATTCTGGTGCATCAACTTGTGTAATGACTAAAAGGGTCATGGAACAGCTTAACTTAAGAGTTTCTAGACCCTACTATAACATATGTGCCATGGATTCTAAGAAAATTGAAGTGCATGGTTTAATCAAAGATTTGCAAGTTCATCTATCAGTTTACCCAGACATCATGATTGTCATGTATATTGTTGTTGTGGATGTGCCTGATGCCTGGGGAATGCTTTTATCCAAAAAATGGGCCTTTGATCTAGGAGGAAGTATTCAAATGAATTGGTCATATGCTATGATTCCTTCTCCTAGGGGTGATGGTTTTGTAAGACTAAATAGAGAGCCCGAAAGAAAATTTCATTTCGAAGATCCTAAGAGACCTCACAACGAGATAATCAAAGAGCAATCTGACATTGGGAACTATGCCATCATGTCTAATTTCATAATTCCTCCCGATGATAAGATTAAGGGTCTCAAGGATAAAGTTTGGTATATGTACTTTGATGGTGCATCGTCTAGGCATGGTAATAGTGCTTAAATCTCCCCTTGATCACATTTTCAAGATTGCCTATCGATTAGAATTTGAAGCAACCAACAATGTCGCTGAATATGAGGCTATATTGTTGGGGCTTGAATTGGCAAAATCTTTGAAGATTAAGTTGCTTAGCATTAAGGGGGATTCTGATTTAGTTATCATGCAGCTTAAAAATAAATTCACATGCAAAAATCAAAGACTAAGGAATTATCGAAATGCTGTGTGGGATACTATGGAGGACTTTGATGCTCTTGACCTCAAAGCTACCCGAAGAGAGCAAAATAGTTTGGCAGATGAACTTGCCGTAGCTGCTACTACTTTCCAGTTATCTGATGAGCTAATTAATGATAAGATCAAAATGGAAGTAATATTTAGAGCATCTGTTCCAGATAACTCAGAGCATTGGCAGGTCTTCAATGATTAAAGCAAGTCATTCGTTTTCTTAATAGTTTGGATGAGTTTGAGGATTTCTGGATAGATTCTGAGGAGGATGGATCTTTAAATCATGAACATATCATAAATCCTACTCCTAGGAATGTGGTTGCCTTAGAGCAACATTTTGATCGGCATGATGCCACGAAGTTGAGAGAAGAAAATAAGATGGACCCAGGCGAATATCTAGAGATAAACATTGGTACTTCTGAAAACCCAAAGATTGTTAAAATTGGTAGAGGTACTAGTGTGCGGGAAAGAAAAAAGTTAACTAATTTACTTCGCGAATATCGAGATGTTTTAGCTTTTTCTTATGATGAATTAAAGGGTTATAGGGAAGATGTCATGGAACATACTATCCCCTTAAAAGATGAAAATGCCAAACCCTTTCGCCAGAAACTTAGGCAAATTAATCCTAAATTAGCCCCTTTAGTTCAAAAAGAACTTGCGAAAATGCTTGCAGTAGGAATTATCGCTCAAACTAGGCATTCGACATGGTGTTCAAATCTAGTGATTGTTAGGAAAAAGAATGGTACAATAAGGCTTTGTGTCGTTTTCCAAAACCTCAATCTAGCATGCAAGAAGGATAATTACCCTTTGCCAAACATGGAAACTTTGTTGCAAAGAGTAACTTGTTCTGGAATGATGTCATTGCTAGATGGTTTTTTCGGGTACAATCAGGTATGGGTTAAAAAGGAAGATCGTCATAAAACCACATTCACCACGCCATGGGGTACATTCAAATACATCAAAATGCCATTTGGATTAACCAATGTTGGAGCTACATTCCAACAGGCTATGGATTATACTTTCAAGGGGTTAATCGGGAAATTTATTGAGATTTATCAAGATGATCTCACTGTTTTTTCTAAAGATGGTATCAGTCATGTAAATCACCTTAGGCAGGTTTTCGATAGATGTAGAGAATACAGGATTTCTTTGAATCCAGCTAAGTCTGTTTTTGGAGTAACTGAAGGGAAATTACTGGGCCATATCATCTCTAAGGATGGAATCAAGATTGATCCTGAAAGAATTGAAGCAATCCAAAAGATTCCCCTTCCTCATAATCTCAAATCCCTTCAGTCTTTTCTTGGAAAGACAAATTTCATCAGAAGGTTTATTCCAAATTACGCAGAAATAGCTAAGCCTATTCAAAGTCTTCTCAAGAAAGATGCAAACTTTGTTTGTCAAGAAGACGACAAAAAGGCTTTTCAAGAAATCAAATGTGCTATTGCAAGAGCTCCTGTCTTAGTAGTCCTGATTATTCCAAGGATTTCATGATTTTTTCTTTCGCTTCCAAAGATACCATTGCTGGTGTCCTGCTTCAAAAGAATAAAGATGGTCACGAGCAGCCTATTGCTTTCATGAGTAGAGCACTTCAAAATTCTGAATTGAAGTACAATACCATGGAAAAGCAGGCTTATGCCTTGGTCAAGTCTCTTAAGCACTTCAAAACTTATGTGGGTTATTCTAAAATCATTGCTTTCGTCCCACATTCTACTGTTAAAGATATATTAACTCAAACTGATTGCCTAGGGACTCGTGCTAGGTGGGTGACTAAAATACAGGAATATGATTTGGAGATCAGGCCCACCAAGCTAGTCAAGGGCCAAGGTTTGGCTCAAATGTTGACTGAGAGTAACGAAAAGACTCTTGGTTTGTTTTGTGTTAGCGATCTATCTTCGCCTAAGTTGCAAAGATTAGGAGAGCATGGGTGGTACAAGGACATAGTTTATTACTTGATGAATCTTGCATGTCCTAACCATTTAGTTGCTCATAAGAGAAGGGTTCTTAGACTAAAAGCCACTAAGCATTGCCTTATGAAGGATGACCTTGGATGGAGAAATCCTAAGGGCATAGTGCTTAGGTGTGTTGATGACGTTGAGTCCAAGAAATTAATCTCTGAGTTTCATTCAGGATTTTGTGGTGGTCATTATGCTGCTAGAACTACCGCCCACAAAATCCTGAGAGCTGGTTATTATTGGCTTCAATTTTTTCTGATGTGCATAAGTTCGTTAGAAATTGTCAAGCCTGTCAACTATTCACTGGGAAACAGAAGCTTGCTGCCCTGCCCCTACAACCTGTCACTGTAGAGGCACCTTTTCAGCATTGGGGTCTGGACTTCATAGGGAAGTTCCATGAAAATTCTAGCAATGGCTACTCGTGGATTTTGACTACTACGGATTATTTCACTAAATGGGTTGAGGCCATTCTTGCTAAGAATGCCACTGAAAAGGTTATTATGGATTTCATTGAAAATAATATCACTACTAGATTTGGCGTCCCTGCTAAGATCACTACTGACAATGCCAAAGCTTTTAGTTCCTCAGAGTTTTCATCTTTCTATTTCAAATATGGCATTGTCTTATCTCATTCGTCAAATTACTATCCTCAAGGTAATGGTCTGGCTGAATCAAGTAACAAGAATCTCTTAACCATTATCAAGAAGATAGTAGGAGATAATAAGAGATTATGGGATAGCAAAATCAAGTATGCTTTATGGGCAGATAGAATCACTAAGAAGAAAGCTACTGGTAAATCTCCCTTTGAATTAGTTTATGGTTTGGATGTAACCTTACCTGTGCACCTGAAATTGCTAGCTTATCAGCTCCTTCAGAATTTTTCTACTAATAAAGATGTTGTTCAAAATAGAATAGATCAGATTGTGGAGTTAGATGAAGCTCGTAGGACAGCTTTTTGATGCTATATGTAAAAATCAATCTAACATTAAGAAAAGCTTTGATAAATTCTCTCGATCTAGATCTTTGCAGGTGGGAGATATGGTACTACTTTGGGACCGCAAGAATGAAAAACCAGGAAAACATAAGAAGTTTAACAGTTTGTGGCTGGGACCGTACATCATTCAAGATATAGCTGGACCAAACTCATTCCACTTGAGTAGATTGGATGGCGAACCACTTGATCTACCAGCGAATGGCCAAATGCTCAAGCTGTTCTTCAAAGATGATATCTGATGCCATAGGGCATCCTTTGTATTGTATTTCTAACCCTACTCCTTGTTATTTCAGCATTTTATTTCTGATTTAGGATTAGATTTACTTTCCTTGTTAATAAATGAAGACCTTATATCTTTCCTGTGCTTAACATTATATGATGATTTTTGGATGGACGCTACTTATGTTTTGTCGTGTGTTGCGTGGATGCAGATTCTGGATTCTCACATTCCTACAGTGTAGCAACGTGTCCCCAAGTAGAGCCAGATGTTGACCACTACGTGTCAACTACCCATAGCAGTACACCTCCTTTTCTTTGCAAAAAGGGATAGCGCTTGGTCGACATGTCCGTGCCATTCGACAATCATCGTCGACTTGATCATATTATGTTGTAAACCTAGTCTGCATGTATAAGTTGTAAATAATCTCAGCAGAGTTGAGTCATGTATGTAAATTGCCTAGGTGGACCTAATTTTCTAGTGATAATCTACATCCTGGAAGGTTTTTTGTCTCACCAATCCATTATCGGCAAAGTTTTCCTTCAGCCTAACCCCAACGTCAGAATGAATTGTCATTAGAATCTTAGAGGAATCCTAGTGTGTTAATCTGCTAGATTATAGTTGTGTCGCAGAACTAAGTGGTTTATGAAGGTCTATGTCAAATGGGTTTTCCCCCTTGAGATGTAAAATTGTAAAAGTCATGATGTAAAGTGTCTTGAGGGTTAGAAAATGTTTTAGTCTCCTCACAAGTCCTAAGTCCTAGGTCCTAGGAATTTTCCAAAGGCTAAGTTCGAGGATCCATTTAAAAACAAAATTAAAAATTAAAAATTAAAAAATAATAAATAATAAATAATAAATAAAATAAATATATATATATATATATATATATATATATATAAATTAAAAAAATTAAAAAATATAAAAAATAGAATAAAAACCTAAAAAATAATTTTTGAGTAAATAAATGCAGAATTTCAGTTTTTTAATACATTAAAAATTCGACGGATGAGATTAAGAGATATCTTGATCTTCATCGACGGTTGAGATCATTTTGACATGGATCACTCGAACTAGCTGTTAGGATTTTTTCCTTTAAATAGGGTGCTAGGGGTCATTTGAAATCATTTTTCGATCTGTGAGTCTTGTGCTGAAGAAAGCTCTCTTATAAACTTTTCTGGAGCTAATAAAGAAAGACTTTGGGGTTGAAATCTTGCTGGTATTACTCTCTTGAAGTGCTGTGAGCTATTTTATTTTCTGCATATTTTAATTTTCAGCCATTAATAATAGCTTATTGTAGAGTGTTGCTGAACACAGGTATCTTGTTCACTTGCTAGGGTTTGAATGGTATTAGAATTTCTGAAATAATGGCAGGTATCTCCATTGCATCTGAGAGCTAGTACTGTTTTTCTCTCTTTATTGATGATTGAAGTGAGCCGTGCAGGAAACCCTTATTGAAGAAGATCAATGGGTGTTTGGGGAAGTTCTCAGCTAAACCAATCAACTCCCGCAAGTATTCTCTTGCAGAGCCCAACCAGTTTTGATCCTGGGTTTATCATTTAAGTTCGTTTTCTGATTTGCATGAGAGATTTCTGAAGTTTTTCATAGTAAATCTGGAATTTTGATAATATTATTGCTGTTATTGATAAATCTGGCTGTTTAAGAGTCAAAAGCTGTAAATGATGTTTAGCTGATGTAGGCTTTTAATTTTGTTTTATGCACATATCATTTTTGGGTGATTTTTTATTCCAGTTTGCAGGGTTTCTGAAGAATTTCGAGGGTTTATCAAAACTGTTTTACTGCTCAAGATTTATTCTCATTTGCAGGAAGAAGTTCTCAAAATTACGCTGGCATTTTCCTACGTCCATTGTTTTTGCTCTTCACAACAGCAACAGCCCACATTCACATTCAACCGTTGAATGCCCAGATCTGCGTGTTTTCCTCCCTTACGTAGTCATTTTGCATAGATCCCTCATACAAATCTGTTTCTCAAAACCACAGTCCATCGATTTTCTTCCACTGATCTTGCACACCCCTTTCTCAGAAAGCCACTAAACCTGCGTCAATCCTTTCTCCCTCATGCAATCTCCATTGCATCATTGCTGCTCGAAGCTGCGTATTTTCCTCATAATCCAATACGCTGCTTTTCAACCTGCTGTTCGATTTCCCACACCTCCATCTGCAAAACGTGTTTGCTGCCGTCAATTTCTCCACGATCGATCTGCGAACACCATACGCCAGGCAAAGCAAACGTGGATTTTATTTTTTGAAGACACCCATCCACTTCTCCAGACTTCTGCGTAGTCACCTTAACTCCCTCAGCTCTCCACGCTGCCATCCACCTGCGTCCAGCCCATCCGCTGCCTCATTTTCTTGCAGCGTCCCACCAAGAACCCTCTCCGCCTCCAGCGTAAGCTCCTCACGCTGCTATCCATTCATTGATTCCACGCTCGGCTAGCTGGGTTCTCATCTGCGCACTTGAAAACGGTGAACCATATGCGTGGGTAAGTAAACAATGAACCATACGCGTGGGTAAGCTGCTCAGGCTACACATTTTTTTGGGTTTCGTTTTGATCTTAGGCTTGGATACTATTATCACCCTTTTTTTATTTTATTGTTAGGTTTTAGTTCCAAATTTGAAGTTTAGTTTTACGATTAAATAATTTAAATTTTAGTTTTGTCATATATGAAATGTAAATTTAGGATTTTAAATTTCCGAGTTAGACTTTTTAAACTTTTTTTATTTTTATTTTGTATGTTTAGATTTTAGAATTTATTCTTATTTTCTTTAGTTTAATTTCTCCTATCATAAGTTTTAGTTGTGATATTTAGAATTTAAATGAAAAGGGTCTAGTTTTATTTTATAAATTAAGAATCAGATAAAAAATATAAAAGATCAAAAGAATAAAAATAAAGTAAAAAAAACATAAAAAGTTTTAGTCCTTAGTTTACTTTTGATTTTATTTAGCTTAGAATTTAGTGTTTTAGATTAGACTTTAATTATTTCAAGTTTTGTTTACTTTAGTTTTAGTTTAGATTTTAACTTTAAGTTTTGTTTTAAAAATATAACAATAAAAAATTCATAAAAAAATTATAAAACTTTAAAAGGCTAAAGAGTTCCTTTCCTTTAGTTTAGATTTTAATATTTAGATTTTTGATTTAAAGTTTCTTTTAGTCTTTAGATTTATTTTTGAAAAATATAAAAATATTTTTTGGAAATTTTTTTGTGAATTCTAGTCTTGGCTCAGGGATTTATTATGTTTTCTGTTGAGGCTTAAATTTTGATGTGGGAATTAATGTTTATCATTTTTTAACATGCTTTAACTTTCATTTGAAGATTAACTACATGAATGTGATCTCTGGTTAGCATTTTACGTGGTTGTGTATCGAAATTTATCTTTCGAAATTTTAAATTGCTGGAGTATCATTAAGCCATTAAGCATTTTTTTGCATTTGATAAAAGTTAATCTTTTTTTGAGTTATTTGATGGTAAACGATTGTTAATGAGTTCATATTTCTGCAGCATTCGGTAAATAATCGTTAATCATTTATTTCATAAGGCACTGGTCTATTAACTTAATAAAAATCAATTAAGTGCTTGTTTTCCCTCGTGTCTCCCAACCCAACTGGTCCTCAGTTGGTCATTCATTTTCCCATAGGGTCTATCTCCCTTAGCCGCGGGAGACAGGCTTAAACGGAGAGATTGGGGATCAGGGTGACAACCCCCGGTCTAAGCGTTGTCGTGACAATCTGTGCGACAACACGCCTATTAAAAAAAAGGTCAGAGTACTACTTGCGATTTTATTTTTTTGTTGAAAAAATCACGAAAATAATTTAATTCCAAAATATCGCGATTTTAACAACACTGGTAAAACTGTGTCATAATTTGTGAAAAATTAATTGATTGCTATTTAGATGAATATTGCATACATTATTCATGCATAACATGTGAAGAATAGTCCTAGTGGTGAACTCATTGTAGCTCCCCCATAAAAAGCCATTTTTCATTGAGTGGGTAAATGCTTGAAATTTGCTTTGCTAGGGCATCAAATTTAAGGCTCCTTGAAAACAAGTTTAGCTAATCTAGATCATCCTTGTCCCCATTCTCCTAAGGAAGAAGGCACTAGTCCAACTTGTTGATGATTAATCTCATATTTTATACATTTTTTTTCTCTCTTAAATTTGGTTTCAAGGCTAGATAAGGGATCTAGGGCTTGGTGTGAATTTCTAGGGAGGGAGAATTTTGGTGTTTGGAGAGCCTAAACATCAAGTAGGTAGGGTTTTCCACAAAACCTATAAATTTGGTGAGCATCCACTCCAATTTCATCCATAAATTCTCTTGCCCTAGGTGTTTTTCCTAAAAGAGAAATCCTAGATTTTCTTCCCTCAACTTAAGGACTTTATTGAAGGTTTCATGAGCCTTGGCTTAGCTAACATACATTGTAAGAAACCTTATCGCTTTGCCTTGACCTTGAGTTACTCCAACATTTATCAAATCAATCAAACCGTAGGTCTTGAGCCCTTGTTTCTCGGTTTCTTCATAGAAAGTGAATTGCTTCCTTGCGAAGCTTTGGACCAAAATTGTGTCTTTCTTTAGGTCCTCCTAACGAGATCATTTCATACCTTACACCTAGAATACCTATTATAAGTGATCTTTCTCTTACTGGTTCTCCCATCGGTGAAAGTACATAAAGAGCAAGGGGTTTTGGCTGTGGTGACAATGGGCCACTACAACATTGTTGCTTGTAGGTCTAGTTTACACCTTGTAGGGTTTCCTCTCTAAGGCGTACTAGATTTTGCAGCGACTGGTTGGAAGTGGCGATCACCTAGATCTCCAATTTGGTCATGTTGCACACTTTTTGTCAAAGTTCCAAGGAAGCAGATTTGCCAATGGTTTTTCAAAGGATTGAATCATTAATCAGCGATTTATTGAGTCTTTGTAAACCCATTATGCAAATTTGTAATGTAAATTATACTAGTAAAACCGTGTATGCATGTAGGAACCTAGGTAAGCCTACAGTTTCATCCTAGGAGGTTTTTCGTTTCACTGATTCATTTATGTTTCAATACGCGGATGGTCGGCAGACTTTTTCCCTCCAACCTCACCTCAAAGCTAGGGTGGAATTCTTCGTCAAAGTCTTAGGTGAGTCCTAGTGCTTTAGTTGAGTCTTATGTAAAAGTGATTTGGGAATAATTTAAGCTAATTGGCTAAATTATTTTATTACAAATCACTTAGTCCATTAGATCATATTGTGTTGCAAAATTGGATATGTAATTTGAGGGTCTAAGTCGAACGGGTATTCCCCCTTTGAGGGTTGAATTTGCAAAATTTTTATGTAAAAAATATTTTAGTGCATGGTCTCTCATACATAAACACCATGGCTAAAATATTAGAGAGTGGAAAAAATATTAAATCCCTTCATGTGTCAATTAATTAAATTTTTTGGCAAAACTAAATTAAAATCTTAAGCCAAAAATTTAATTAATTAGAACCAAAATTAAATGTCTAGAGAAATTAAATTCTCCAAGTGGAAAAATTCGTGGGTCTCAAAGGAATTAGTTTTCGGAGGTCCTTTGCTAAGGGAATATTGAAAATTTCAAGAAAAATTGGACCCTTGGACCTTGGTGCATAAGACAAAGTCAATTTTTTAAGGAAGTTAGCTCAAAATAAATAATTTTGAGCTAATTAAAAATGGTTTAAAAGAGAACTTCGAAAATTCCTCAAAAATAATTATTTCAACAGTGGAGTTTAAAAGATGAGCAAATATTTTTCGACGATCGAGATTACTTTGACGAGAATCAAACCAACTAGCCGTTATTTTTCCACTTGGAGGATTTATCTATATATAGGGAGTCATTTGAGTCTCAAAGCCATCTGGATTTTGGCTAAGACAATTTTGCAAAAAAGCTGATGTAACGTTATTGTCCCGCTGGGAACATTTTTTCAATCATAATAAAGACTTTGGGGTGCAGTTCATGGTGTTCAGTATTCATTGATTACTTTTAAATGTTTGTTTTTCATTAGATGGGGATACGAACATTCTATTAATAGATTTTGAGTCTATTTTAGGTGATCTGATTCGCCATATGACTAACTAGCTTTCTTGAGAAAAATATATAGTGTTTGCAGGTTCCCCAGCCCTTGTGCTCTAAGTTCACAAACTATGGGCATGAATTGACCTTGTTTGGAATTAAGATATTTGTTGTGGTTTATCTAACTTTGCTAAGGTTGTAGCATGCATCTAATTTCAAAAGTTTTATTAGCCATTTATCAAAGAAAAACTCCAAAAAAAATTATTTCTCAAAATTTATTTTAGAACCCTTGTATATTTGTAAATTTTGTAAATAGATTTGTATAATAAATTTGTAAATTATTATTTCTAATTGGGGTTTTGAAATTTTTGTATATATTGGGGTTTTGGGTATTTGTGAATCTATTTTTGCAAAAGAGATCAAGCGAAGAAAATTGGAATAGAGCTAGATCTAGGCCCTTGAGGATAAGATCTAGTCTCCAATATTTTGTAGGGCCGACCACTAAAGAATTTGCAGTAAATTTCAAATATGAAGCAAATTAAAAAAAAAATTGGCTGGGGTTTCAAGTTTTAGCCCTCTCGGAGACGGATCCAAACCCTCTAGGGACAACGTGTCCCTCCTTAGCCTCTGCATTAGCCATTTAGGCCCTTGCGTCATCTTTTTAGGCCTCCCAAAGGCCAGCGTCAACCTTTTGAGGCCTCAACCTCCTCTTTTCAGCTCTGCACTGAAGGTTTTAGGCCTTCTAGGGCCTACCCGTGGACCCTAGACCTTTTGGCCCCCCTCCTTGACCTTGGACGACAGCCATAGGGTTAGTCGTGGGCTTTTCAAGCCTTTTTCCCCCTCTTCCTCCTTCGTCCTCCTTTGCGTCCTCCTCTCCAACTTTCGCTCTCTCTTCTTGGCTTCCTTTTGACCCCTTTTGACCCTCATTCATCCCTAAACCCTACCCATTAGCCCTTAGAGGACCTTCTTCCCCCAACGTTAAGCCTTCTTCGCCTTTTCCTCCTCTCTTCAGCCCCAACGTTGACCTCTTTAGCCTTTTTCTCCTAGTCGTTGACTTTTTGAGCTCTTTTCTCTTGTCCTTCATCCTCTTCTAGCCCTAATTTGACCTTTGTCCATTTCTAAAATTTTTGGGACTGAATACTTGGTGGGTTTTGCAGAAATTTGGCTCAAAAGCTTGTGTGACAACTTCGTTGCAAAATTTGGGCAAAGTGATCTACAAGACCTTGGGCCTAGGGTTTTCTCTCTAAACCCTCATTTTCTCATCGTTTTGCTACAACTGTAATAACATCCTCATAACAGTGAATTAAGAGCCCTAAAAAACATATCTAATTGGTCAAAATACTTTAAAAATTGCATATTAAATTTTTCATAAATTTTGACCACTTGGGCATTGCATATCTAGCCTAGATCTACTTATTAGCTTGTTGGAATATCTCTGCATTACTGTGAAATTAATATGATATTTTTTGAATATCACATCTTAAAAGCCCTAAAAATCTACTTTTTCAGTCTGTTTAGTGCCCAAACTGTGAAAATCTAACCAAACAATTATGAAATTCAAATGTGAAATTTGTTGAAGGTATTTGGATTGTGGTTGTTCTCTCTGTGCAATTACTAAACCACCCTTTTTCCTCCCAACCTATTTGGGGTCTACCTGTATAGTCCCCAAATCCAGAAGACAGATCTTTTGGCCCCGTGCCCAAAACTCCAAGAACAATCAAGCTTAATGATTATGATTCTGTTAGAAATTTCGGCTCAACTTCCAAAATTTTCCACATTCAAAATCATACCTCCTTTAGCATTGCTCAACTCCCTTATATGCCCAAATTTCACTGACTCCCCCCCTCTAGTTGTCAGTTTCTTATCTTCTAGCGTCTTCATTTTTTCAGTCGGTTCCCTTCAATGATATGATACGTAGGTGGAGTTTATTTATTTAATTTAATTAGAGTTAACATTATTTTGTTTAATAAATTTTTAATTAATTTACTTTATTTATATTTTTGAATAAATTACCTTTTTTAAAATTTAAATACATTATTTTATTTATTTTTAATCAATTAAATAAAAATGACTTCCTAATTCGTTATATTTTATATTTTCTTTTTATTAAGGATTATCATACATATATATGTTTCTAAGGGTGATATACATATCAAGTGTCTAATTTGATATATTCATTATATTCTGGTGAGATAGGAATTTATTTTGGTAATCAATTCATTACTCTTACATTTTACAATAAAAGTTAGTATGTATACTAGTGCAATACATGCGGTTCATGCATATGTAGCTATGATATGGATGCCTCGTATGTACGCTAATACTCGCACTCTGTTTGTAATTGTAGGTCGGTTATTACAGTTTGGTAAGCTTACTCTAAGGTTTGGGCATATTTTGGCACTTGTTAAAGCATTAATAACTCATTGTTTACACATTTAGTAATTCATCATAAGTGGGCCAAAATTCACTAATTTACATTGGCAAATCATTAGATTACTCATTGGTTATCTTATGATTCATATGTTTGGCAATTTCCTTGATTTGAAGTGAGATATTAACTGCTGTCCCATATTGCATCATAAGTGACTCTTCATCATTTACTTGGTTTATAGTGACTTATGTGTTAGGCTCTAACAATTGCTTGTCTTGTGATTGATTTTGAGAATTTGTTAACTTAGCACTAAAATCGCTCACACATCTAAAAGTTCTAATCGTGTTAATGGTTTGAGTTACTTTGGGCATTTGAAATCTAAATTGAAGTATCTCTCTCTTATGTGTCCAATTGGCATTAGAACATTGGCATAAGATCATTGGTAATCTTGTTATAGAATCATCATTGGAATATCTTGAGTATTTGTGATTGGCATCTTGTGTTGATAACCATTGGTTAATTGATAAGTGGAAAAGTGTTCTAAGTTCCTTTCATTTTTTTCATTGGTTAAATATCTTGTGGATTGATCTATTGTTGGCACAAAGTAAATTGGCACTTTCTTGGTTGTGAGATTGCATAAAACTCATTAATAAATACTCTTGTTATTAAGGATTCATCATAACTTAAAGTACTGAAAACATTAAGCTAATCTCAAAACTAAGAATTTCACTCATTATCATTGCATAAGCATTTTAGGCTTAGCTTGCATTAAAAACTTACTTCCAAGCATAAGCTTGGTTGATAGACTCCTAGGAGAACCCTTTCTCATCGAGTTCAAGTGATTCAACCCTTCTTTGTGGTTAACACAATGATCTTGTAGTCGTCAGAGCCATAGTCTCTATAGCGCCAGAGGCACTCGGTGGTTGGGACACAAGGGGAGGTATCGTTAATCAAGCCTTTATTTGCTTCCTGTTGGCTTCCATCCTACAACCTACTCTCAAGACTATTTTCAAAACAATTAAGGGAAAGGTTCCATTTAGACTAGGCATATAATCTAAAACTAACTAAGATCTTTGCATCACACTTAGATTTTAAGACTTGCACTTCATATAGGTTAGTTATTCATCTAAGAAGCAATTGTCCATCCGATTATTTGACATTAATTTACAATAAGCAAGAATTATGGCTCCATAAGGCACTGGTCTCATACTTAAATCTAATCTAATCATTGATCTTGCTAAATTTAACCAAGTAGCTTGGCCACTCAACTATGTCTCTCGGACAAGTTGGTTTCCAACTTGTCTCTCATCATCTCATTTCTATAGGAACTACCCCCCATAGACTGTTGTTGGGGCACAACTAGAACGGAGTGGGTGGGGATCAGAGTGACAGTCGACGCCCTAAGCAGTTGTTGCAGTGCCTGTACATTCTGAGTGACAACAAGGCCTTCATTTCTAGTGATGTAATGGAAGATCAAGACCTATTGTTAGCCATTTGCAGGGCTTTGTAATAGGTTCTCAGAACCCTTATTCATATAATAAGGCTGAATTTTGTTGAATTTGCTTCCGTTTCTCGTTTGTATTTTTGAGTTGTAGTATTTCATTTAATTTCTGGGTTTTCATTGCAAATTTGATTAATTTGTTGGAAATATCTATCGTGTGAATTGTTGGATTTTTATGCTGTATTTTGGAATAAATGCCCTATTAATTTTAATTAAATTAAAAAGGGATATTACAATGACCTTACTTAGAATTATGTTGTTGAAGTTTCTAAGTTTACTTAGCTTAGAAACCCTCCATGCACTTTATCTGATTTATTCCTACCTACTTGTTATTTTTCCTTAACAAGCTATTTACAAAGTAAATACTGAAAATAAACACCAGTGCATGCTCAACATATTACAGATCAACAACTAAAAGAAAAAACAACAAACACACCATATGACACCATCTGAAAATGAAAACCAGTGCATGCTCAACATATTACAGATCAACAACTAAAAGAAACAAGAACAAACACACCATATGACACCATTATTTTTGGACCAATGTCCCTGGAAAAACCCAATGCGGGAAAACCGATGCCGCTATCTGAGGGTTTTCTTATTAAGCAATATCAGAGTAAAATATGGGTGCCAAAACTGGCCTACCGAACAGAGAATTTCCTTCACAGCTATACCTCACTGTTTGAGAGAAATCTCCTGGCTGAAATGCCGGAAAAACCCTTCGGACAGCTCCTCAGCACAAAACTGCTTCTACAACCCCAACGTCTGCCGAATCTGGACTGTGTTAGCCCCTCTTTGTCTCACATTGGCCCTGTGTTAGCCTTTCTAGGCCTACGTCAGCTCTGGGAGCCTCTACGTCAGCTACGCTGGCCCCTCTGGTGCTCTGCACAGCACTTGGCTGCCTCTGCGTGGCCCTACAGTGAGCCCTTGCTGGCGCTGCATCACCCTTCTTGGCTATTGCGCTGCTTTCCCGACATAATCTCTGCCTTCTCTGTTTCTTTGTACTCAATGCCCCTCAGCTGCTCTCTCGATCACTGATTCTATCTCTCTTAGCAAACCACGCTCTAGAGAATAGAACGACTGATCCTTTGGTGTGTTCTCCAAGTGACCCTCAACCATCCTCTTATACTTTTCCTGTTGACATCTCAATGGCCGAGATAAAGTCCATAATTAATGGCTAAGATTAGATCTGGCTTGATCCATGCCTTTTGGACCATTCTAACACAGATTCATATTAATACACATTAATATTTTATTTTCCCTAAGTTTAGACTTAGGGACTCCATTAAAAATATTAATTATTTTAATATCTCCTGATGTGTTTAGAATCTGCCCAAACCCTTTCTAGGTATTGGAGATCTCATGTGCCCCAACCTCTCCACTAAATTTCGTCACTAAATTTCGTGGCTAGAGCACATCTGATACTACCCCAAACAACACTCCCTTTTAGCAAGGACTGTGCTCTAGCAATACTCCTCACCGAGTATTACTTTGATCATCCGGCATTGGTACCTGTGTTGATGCTAGGCCTTCCTGCCCAACATCCTCTGCACTGCTGCCTCCTGTACTGGTGCCCATGGTTCTGCCACTGCCACTACTGCATCTATACGACAGCTCCCTCTACATCTGTGCTGTTGCTGGTCCTTTCTCCCCGCAATGCATCCGCAGTGCATCTCCTCTCATCATGCTGCATTGTGCTGCCCACTGCTGCATTGCAACTCAGTTACTGAAAAGTAAGTAACTGATCTCCCAATTGACCTCCCTATTTGGCTAGAGACAACCACTGATGCTAAAACTCCCTTTGTCGTTGACAAGTGATCCCACTCTGACCTCTGCGCTGCTGCAACAACTCCCTGCATCTCACACCATTGCCCACCTCTCTGTTCTATCCTACACTGGTGCAACACTCCTGTGCCTCTTGCACTGCTGCAGCTTGCTAGCTTTGCGCTGTCTTGGGGCTCCTGCACTGTAGCTCTCTCTGCTGCCCCATCCCCATCCGTCTCTACCCACCTAGCTAGTCCTGCTACTCCTCGTCAGGGCTCCCGTAGCGAGGTCTAATCCAAGAGGCTGAGTACCTCAAGGATCCTGCCCCTCATGAGTCATCGTCTATAGTCCGTTTGACTACAGCTCGATGTCTCCCCACTTCCGCTCAAGTGGTGCGTGTGCACTCATGGCACAATCATCGTCTATCAAAACTTCCTTCTCTGCCCGTGATGGCGTTGCCTTAGTCTCGGAAGACTCTCCCTTACTCTTCTTCCTTGGGCACTGGGTCACATAATGACCCATCACCCCACAATGGAAGCACTTGATCTTGGAGAGATCTTTCTTCTTCTGCTTCTCCTGCTTTCCCTCATATGCTAGGGCCACATCCTCCTCGTCCTGCTTGACCTTGATCCCTTTGCTGCTGCTACATGTCTTTGACTGCCGTCTGGACTCTGATCTCTTCCCGGTGAAGACCTGCCCACATCTCATCCCAAGGTAGGAGAGTCCATCTGCCAGGATGCTTTGGACAAACACTTCCCAGTCTTCTGAGACAACATTCATGGTTGTCCTCACCATAAGCTCCTGATCCGGTGTCGTTCCTATAGCAGTCAACTGATCTCGGATTTCATTCAGTCCTGCGAGGAAGGAGTCAATCGTTTGACCCTTCTTCATCTGATACGACCTCATCTGGTTCTCGAGCAACATTCTTCTCTGCACAGAAGTATGCTGGTACAGTTTCTTGAGAGCCTCCCACATCTCAATTGTCATTCCTTCTCGGCTATATGTGGCACCACATGATCCTTGACCCCGTCAAGGATAATGCACTTGGCCCTCGCCATTGCCTCTTCGTACTTGTCATTATCATTTGGGTCGACTAGGATAGCTATTGTCTTCAAAGCGAAGTTCTTGACACAATTCCTGTCTAGCACTAATAAGATTCTGGCCTTCTAGATTGCAAAGTTCGATGCTCAATCCAGTCTATCCTGGTCTCTTACCCCGTGAAGTGCCATGATGTTCTTCTACTTCCCTCCTGGAAGTTCTCTGTTCGACTCCTTTGAGTCTCTACATCCCGTTTGCAAGTTCTCTTCTGGACTTCCTCTGAGTCCTAATTTCCCTCTTGTAAATCCTTTTGCCGCTTGTCGAGATGTCCCCTACTCTGATCGTCTTGTGCAACTGCACTGCTGATCTAGGTTCCTTGACTAGAAACCCTCGGTAACAACTCCTCTGGCCTTACTTTGTTAGGTACTATTTTGACTACAGTACCTCACCACCTCCACTCTGCAATATTCTTGCAGCCTTCTAGACCCCAGCAACTGCCTCTCTATCAATTGCATCAGCCCCTCTCTGCCTCACGTTGGCTCTGCGTCACCCTAGATGGGTCTACGTCAATGCTAGGATGCCTTGCGTCAGCCCTCTGGCCCTCTGTGTCAGCAACGCTGGTCTCGCAGAGGCTCTGTGCAGCTCCCGACTTTGTTTGCGTGGCTCTAGCTGGCTGTACATCACACTTCTTGGCTTTTGCACTACTAGAAACAACTTCTGTCACCTTGGGACAATGGTTTTCTACTGCTATTGCTTCGCTCGGCTAATGTCTTTTAGTCCTCCTGTGACCTGCAATCACGCTGTGATACCATGTTGAAGTTTCTAAGTTTACTTAGCTTAGAAACCCTCCATGCACTTTATCTGATTTATTCCTACCTACTTGTTATTTTTCCTTAACAATTTATTTACAAAGTAAATACTAAAAATAAACACCAGTGCATGCTCAACATATTATAGATCAACAACTAAAAGAAACAAGAACAAACACACCATATGAAACCATTATTTTTGGACCAATGTCTCGGGAAAAACCCAATGCAGGAAAACCGATGCAGCTATCTAAGGGCTTTCTTATTAAGCAATATCAAAGTACAATCTGGGTGCTGAAACTGGCCTACCCAACAGAGAATTTCCTTAGCAGCTATACCTCACAGTTTGAGAGAAATCTCCTGGCTAAAACCCTGGAAAAACCCTTCGGGCAGCTCCTCAGCACAAAACTGCTCCTGCAACCCCAGCATCTGCCCAATCTGGATTGCGTTAGCCCCTCTTTGTGTCATGCTTGCCCTACGTCAGCCTTTCTAGGCCTGCGTCGGCCCCAGGAGGCCCTGCGTCAGCTCTAGGAGCCTCTGCATCAACTGCGCTGGCCCCTCTGGTGCTCTGTGCAGCACTTGGTTGCCTCTGCATGGCCCTGCGTGAGCCTTTGCTGGCTCTACGTCACCCTCCTTGGCTGCTGCGTTGCTCTCCCGGCACAACCTCTGCCTTCTCTGTTTCTCTGTACTCAATGCCCCTCGGCTGCTCTCTCGATCATTGATTTTATCTCTCTTGGCAAACCCCGTTCTAGAGAATAGAATGACTGATCCTCTGGTGTGTTCTCCAAGTGACCCTCAACCCTCCTCTTATACTTTTCCTGTTGACATTTCAACGACCGAGATTAAGTCCCTAATCAACTGCTAAGATTAGATCTGGCTTGATCCATGTCTTTTGGACCATTCTAACACAAATTCATATTAATACACATTAATATTTTATTTTCCCTAAGTTTAGACTTAGGGACTCCATTAAAAATATTAATTATTTTAATATCTCTTGATTTGTTTAGAATCTACCCAAATCCTTTATGGGTATTGGAGATCTCATGTGCCCCAACCTCTCCACCAAATTTCGTGGCTAGAGAACATCTGATGCTACCCCAAATCAACACGTCTATGCTAATTAAGAATCTCTCTTATCATAGTTTTTTGTTTGTTCCAGCCTAAGGAAATTTTTCTGCTGCTGCCTATTCTTCAGAGTGTTGTCCTTTGTATCTGTTATAAAACTTGGTGATACTACCACTGCAGCAGCTGCAATAGTAATTTGTTCTAATAAAACCAGAATCACTCACAATGATACAGGGTAATTGTGTGGGCTTTAGCTGCCTAGATAGGGGAGCCAACTGTCCAAGTTTATAAATTTATTATAGAAATATGATCCTGTGATTTGGTGGAAGGATGACAACCTAAAGGCCAGGTCAATGCCACTAACCAAACCATGGAACATTTAGAACATTATATTCTTGTGAATTTTGGGGTGTAACTCCATGTTACTATGGTATTAGACTCAGAAAATTTGCATTTGGATTTATATTCATATTTAAATCATTATTGACCCTCTATTCATTTCATTGAGTGCAATATAATATATAATTTTCTGGTTTTCAGGTTATTTATGAAGATCTTCCATCAAATTTGTCTGCTATACGTGACCGTGTAGAAATTAAGGAGAATGCTGATATGAATCATTCAACAAGAAGTACTTATGAAAAAGGCTTATGGGCTCAAAATCAATATGGTGCTGAAGTTTCAAATTTGCCAATAAGAGATGGGACAACAAAGGGTTTGAATGTTCCTGGTGACAAACCTACCAAACAAAAGCCAAAGGTGCTAGGTCTTCAACAAGACATTGATATATTGAAATTTGAGCTTTCTAAGTTCATTGCAGAGTATGGGCAGGAAGGTTTTATGCCTATGAGAAAGCACCTTCGTCTACATGGCCGTGTAGATCTTGAGAAAGCTATTACTCGTATGGGTGGTTTCAGAAATATTGCATCTCTTATGAATCTCTCACTTGCTTATAAGGATCGGAAACCTAAAGGGTACTGGGATAGCATAGAAAATCTGAAACAGGAGGTGAGTTGGACATTCTTTTGATTTGTCAAATACTGATGTTCTGGGTATAGATTGTTATTGCAATATATAAGTCCAGATAAATATTTGTCGTTGATAACTTGATAAAGCTTTACAGACTCAATCTTTATGGTTGATAAACAAGAGAGTCACAGACTAGTACTAAGACACCTTTATTATCCTTTTTCTACTGCAAATCTTGTTTTCTTCCACTTATGATTGAGATATTTATATGAACACATATTTCTTATGATTATTTATTTTGGTCTTGATCTCAGTGCATTTACTAATACTTGCTTTATTGTATTCAGGTCAGCCAATTTCAAAGAATGTGGGGTATGGATCCATCTTATATGCCTAGCAGAAAGTCTTTTGAGAGGGCTGGTATGGTTGTATTTTTGCTTCTATGCTAACAGACGTTTCCTCCTTTTGTTGTCTCTCTCTCTAGTCTAACTGAACACCATGAAAATCCTTCCTCTCTTCCTGCAATTTTAATTGCTTTTATGAGTTAGTAAGTAGGGTAGTTTTAACTTTAAGGAATCCATTAACTTTGCCCCTGTTAATATTAATACTATATAATATTGTACAACTGGTTGACCTTATGGACATTTTAATTCCTCTCTCTCTCTCTGTCAGCGTAGTGGGTTAGTTTAATTGGTTCGAACAGACTATCAAGGTGGATTTCACTGTGAGTTCTTTGGTTCTACTCTGGCTGAGGTTGAAGTCTAGATGAGTCTGGCTGGGTTACCAACTGCTATTGTAATTGAGAGTGGGGAATCCCGTGAGGTTTTCCTTGGAGAAATGATATATAACATTGCTTATGTTATATAGAAAAACATATAATTACAATTATAATTTGCTTGTCTATCTTATTGCTGGTAAGAATGCAGTGGGATCAAGGCAAGAACTAATAGAGATATTGTAGCATCTTCTATTGACAAAAACCCTTAAACCTAACCTAGGTTGGATGGATACATATACACAAGCAAAAACAGATATTGTATCCGAAACAAATATGGCATATTTTTAATAAATCGGGATATGATCTGATTAGGATATGTCAAATACATAAACACATATACATCTATGTATCTATCTGTAGAGTAAATTGGGATTATCTTGAGTCTTTGGGAGGAATGACTATATATATATATATAGTCATTTAGGTTTATCTCAATTCTTTGGGAGAAATGATTGTTATCCTCCCCAATGTTCAACTCCTGCAAAATGACATGTTGAGTTTATTAGTGTGCGGATTATGTTGAAATTCATTTGCAAGCTAGAATTTCAGATCATGATAATTAATTGTGACTTATATGTGTGTGTGTGTGTATGTGTTTCATCAAGCAATTATACATTCAATTATGCAAGTATAAAGAAAGTAGAGGTCATAATGCACAAAGAGACAAGAGACACCTGATATTAGGCCAATGGCTAGGGGAAAACCAATGAGGGGAAAACTCAACAATCTTTTCCTTATAAAATCTTTGTCAACAAGAAAGAAATATAAGTCATAGACAAACTAACCTATAGTACCTTCATAGCTAATCCTCCAAGTGCAAAGTCAGCCCTCCATCAAATCTCAACAACAGCCCACATGAAGTCTGCTACAAGATAGCTCATAAGTCTGTCCACAAGATGCCATCACTCTGCCTTTAATAGGACCAAAATTCGGCCTATAGTCCAACCTCAGTCCACAGGATTTATGTGCTTCAGACAACTCACATATAACAGAACATTGTGCCTCATATAGCTCACATAGCACAGAAGATAAGTGCCTCAGACAGATCCTATATTTGTCTGCCACAGACAAGATGCGAATTGGATTGAAATGGTGGAGTACAGATGCCAATATATAGTGTTTTCCTTAGCCAAATAGGTGCCTTTAATAGCTGAGCCAACTTGTCTTTGGGAGGGCTGACTTGATCAACTTGGGGACACAAAATTCAATTTTAAAATTCAAATTTTTTTCTTTTGTAAATATAAATAATTTATTCTTTCTTGAGCATGTAACCCATGCTTTTAACAAAATTCTTTTCACCCAAGCATGTAAAAATATGATTGATAATAATTGTACAAATGAACAATATACTGTATACATTATGAAGATCGATACTAGTTACAATTTCAACATATTAGCAGCTTCAGCAAGGTCCGGTCAAGGCGCTAAGCAAAGCACACTAGAGATGTGATGTTCCTTTTTCTGGTAGCATGGTTAGGATGGACTTTCAGAGTTGGGGGTTGACAAGTCATAGGTGCAGGTTTACTTCATCAGCGGGCCCAGGGGCTTGTAAAGACATTTTATGGGGATTGGAGGAGATTGCTTGCCATATTCCATCATCAGGATTGATTTCGCATAACTTGTTTTTCGTTCCATTGCATTTTGATAATTCCGGTAAAATGGAGTTATTATTGTGCCTATCTCAATTAATTACGCTTAAGGTGGCATTCCGAGAGGAATACTTGACAAAACACCTTAGTGTAATAGCTCGTTGGAACAGGAACGAGAAGATTTATATGATGGGATGGTTAGATGTGATTTTCAGTGGCTTGAGGAGGTATGGTGGCCAACTTATCATTTTCCCACATTAAAAAAGATATTTGAATTGAGAAAAATGTGCTCATTGATTAAAATAATAATAAAATAGGAGCTTCTAGAGGGGTCCATCAAATCTATAAAAAGAGGAGGAGGCGGCCATTAGAGGACATCTTGGATTTCATCTTTCTTCTTACATGAGAGGTTTGAGAACTCACTTCTCTACTTCATTGTAGCCCCAAGATGGAAACCCTCGGGTGATTTAGTGAGATTGGGCAAGTACCCATCTCCCCTTGGTGAATTCATCCAGAATTCACAAGAGAGCTTATAAGTGGCAGTTCAGTTCAGTTTTGGAGGAGGGTCAGTGCGACATTGGAGCAGATTCTTGAGGCCAGTTCTATCTCAGTTATATCAATTGTTTCAGCATGTAAAACCCCCAGTTTCTATATATTATAAATAAAGTTGAGATTATTTCTGCTCATTATGTTGTTCTATGTTGTTGAATTTTACATGGCAATGTTCTGTTAATGAATCGAAATTTTATATGGAGTATTTGTTGAGTTAAGTTTTGAGAAGTTGCAAAAATTTGAGTTTGGGATATTACAGTGGTATCAAAGTTGTGCATCCTGCTAACCTAAGGGTTTATTGCAATGAATTGATATTTTAAGGTCCACGATGCTAAAAATAGTCTATAAGACCATTAGTTCCTTGGTTTTCTCTTTTTACAATTCAATCATTTTTCGATTCAAATTGTTGATGAGCTGGCCCAACCTTCCAACAATCTTGTAATGACCTATCTATAAATATAGAGAACACAAGAATAATAGCAGGCATACAATGCATGCATATGATAGCTACATATGCATGTGTCGCATACACTGCACTAGTATTTATATAATAAATTAACTATAAGTATTAAATATCATGACACTTCTTCAAATAGAAGTTCTATTCACCCATTAACACCCATATTGCTTAATGTATCATGATTAATGGGTAAATACTAAATTTAAAATGTATAATGTAAACATAACTATAAAAGATAGATGTTAAAAAAATTAAGCAAATCCTAAAAGATGGTTATATAATTATATATTTTAGATTATAATAAAATTGTATAATAAATTAATAAAATGATTATATATATAATATTATATATAATATATATATATATATTAATTAAAGGAGGGTACTTAGTATAACCTTAGGATCTTTATATTAAAAGAAGTATTTTATTAAATCATAAAAGAAATATATTTCTTACGTGGCATGGAAGGGTGTCATGAGGAGGCAAAGCAGTGGGCTGCTGGTGGAAGGGCGGCCACCGCCAAGAAACAAGATATAAACCACAGAGAAGAATTTTAGAAGGGATCCGGAGGGAAAAAAAAAAGAACGAAGGAAGGGGATACTGAAGAAGGGAGGATATCCATAAACTGGAGTTACCAACAGAAGGAGCGTGGATCGTTTTGAGGTTTCTGGGCACGGGGTAATAGTTTGCTTCAACTAAGAAGCTTACTAGATTGAGTAGCGAGGTTCTGCTCAGTTTCACTGGGTGGTTTCGGTCTTTTGGTAACCAAAGCAGAGTACCGTGAGGCATAATCAACCGCAAGAGTACAGGTAGGTACCCTCATCAATTCTGTTAGTTAATTTGTAAAATTTCAGGAAATTTATCACAGGATCATGATAAAAAACCCTTTACTGTATTTACAATGGCTTTACAGTCCTTACAAATCCCCTCGCTAAAAAGACAACGCCAAGAAACTGATGCTAACATGTTCTCATAACTTTCTCTAATGTCTTTGAATGCATCACATTCCAAAATGAAATGTTTTTTTGATTCCACAGCCCCAGATGTGCAAAATGTATACACCCGCTCTTTCCAAGCTTCTTTAGGCCTTTTCCACCGTCCTGTTTCACAACGAAGTTGATGTGAGTTGGTCCTTAATTGAGCAATAAGAACTTTTTCCCTCCACGAAATGCTAACTCCAATGAACTCTTTTTGTTGTAGATCACACGTAGGGTTGAATTCCTCAATGTAATATTTCTTCTTTCTACCCAACTCTTTTCCCCATACCTTTTTACGAAACTTCTCCATAACAAAATCCTTTCGCTCCTTGCTATTTGTGGGACAAGCATTGAGGTAAATATTCCATTTCTGCATCCATGTGTAGTTTTGTTTCATCCATGTTTTCTTTCTTTCACTCATGCCTTCACTGGAGATAACATTAGGCCATCTACCTACTCTCATTTGCTCAATTCTGTTTAGATATCTTATGAGTCGCACCATAGCAATTGCTTCAATGGGAGTTGCTCCTGTTTCACTCAATGTTATCTCAGAAGGTACTGAACTTTTTATTTTGAATTTGCTCATAATCAAGCGTTTTTTGTGTAATATCCCTTTTCAGGGATATCCCTCAAACACAAGCAAACTCCAACCAGAGAACACACAAGTGGTATAGTAGCTGGGAAGCTCAAAGGGATAAAAATAATAGTAGTGCAACATAAAATAATGTATACATGGAATATAAGCAAATACTCAAGAAATGCAGAGAGAAATGCTAAGCCATTTTATTATACTGAGTAATGGAAAGAGTACAAGAGGTGATTAGAAAGATAACACCTTGACTTGCAAAAGGCAAATGAAGAAATACACTCAGAATGGTAAGGAAATGGCCTCTCTCTGATCTGTGTCCAAGCTGCTGGAGAATTGCTGTGCTGCTGCTACTGCTAGAATCAAGTGAGGATTTGGGGCTGTTTCCCTCCTCAGAAAATGTTGAAACTCTGGAATCAACCTCTACTCAATAAACCCAGAAAAGCCCAAAAAGCTTTTCTAAAATAGCTGACCCCCGAAAATCACCCCCTTGAGGATCTACACTATCCCCCAAGGCTCTGTGCTGCCACTGAAGAGAATCCTCCAAAACTCTGCCTGAGATTCTGCCAAAATCCTCCAATATGCAAGGGTTGATCCCTTGCTCAATCTCCAAGCTCAAATCCTCCGCATAAACCCAATCCGGAGCTCCTACCAAAAGAGACTGCGTCCTCCCCTCTCAAGACTGCGCAGTCATCAAAATGCTCAGCTCCTCCTCAACTCCAACGATCGATCCTCCTACAAAAGACTAATGAAACTACCTTGCCTAAGCAGGCACTCGAAGTCCCCTGGGGCTAAGGGTGAGATCTCCGAACGGAGATGCTCGATGCACTAAACAGTGCTGCAGACAGGCTAAACAGCCAGCGTGCTCTAAGTTGAAGTGACGGGTTCAAATGCAACATAATCCAATGCCAAAATGAGGAGGCTCCTCTCTCCTTTATAGCGTTGGCCTCTCTCAAAACCCTAAGGCCCACTTCCTCCAACGTAGCCTCTCTCTTGCCACGTGCTCCTCTCCATCTGCGCAGTCCCTCCAAGTGTCTACGTGGGCCCCCTTCTCTACGTGGTCCTTTTGGCCCCCTTGGCTCCCCTTTTAAGTTACAACGTTGTGCTACTAGGGAGTGACTTTATTCCAAAAAGTGAGTTATGTCCCCCTTTCCTCACCTTTTTATTTATGAATAACTATAGAAGGCAAAATTGAGCAAAATCGAATATTCCAATAAGCCATGGCTAATTAGGAATATTACATTTTGGATTTTCTCAATTTGTTTCCATTTTGAGACGGGAGTGCTACTAGCCCATAATTCACACCCATATAGCATCACTGGACAAAGTAGGAGTCCAAAAAGCACTTTAATCGTTTTCCAATTCCATAACTTTGCCTCTCTACATCTATTTTGAAGAGCATATAATGCTTTCCACCCTCCTAAAATTCTCTTCTTTCTGCAGTCCTCCTAATTGAGTTTGTTGTTGAAATCAATCCCAAGGTACTTGTACTCATTTACTTCTTCAAGAATGTTGTGTTCAGAGAAGAAAGTATGCTAGCTTTGCTTCCTTTTATTAGAAAAAATCATTATTTTGGTCTTGCTAGTATTAACTTGCATCCCCACTGCTCTACAAAAATGCTCAAGGACATATAATTGCATTTGCAATCCATGGGCCAATTTAGAAATCAATACAATATCATTAGCATATAAAAGAAGCTTTATCACAAACTCCCCCAACCGAACACCATCTCCACCTTGCAGATTTAGCCACTCTTCCAATTTATCAATATATAGACCAAAAAGACTAGGCGATAGAGGGCAACCTTGCTTGACTCCAATGTCACTTCTAAAGCTTTCTAAAATACCTGTTGAGGTTCTAATTTTGACTTTCACTTCTTCATAAAGTCTATGGACAACGGCTCTATAATGCACAAGAATTTCAATTTCTTCCATTCTACGCCACAACTTATCCCTAGGGACTATGTCAAATTCTTTTTTGAAGTCAACAAAGCAGCAAAATACTTCTTCTTTGTCCTCCCAAACCTTTTCAACAATGTGTCTCAACGTGATACCATGATCCACTGTAGAATGTTTTGGCCTAAAACTTGCTTGTCCTCTTGCCCTCTTTTCTTTTACTTCTACCCACTTACTAATTATGTCTTCTACCATGCTGCCGAAAAGCTTTGCAAACAAAGGATTGTTCTATAGTTGGATGGATTATTAATGTCTCCACTTTTAAAAAGGGGTATTGCTAGTTTAGTTGTCCAGTCTCTTGGGAATCCTTGTTGAATGATGTTGTTGAATATTTCCATGATGTGCGGTGCAAGAGTGTTCATTCCCCATTTTAGATACTCTGCTTGAAGTTCAACCAAGTCCTTTGCCTTCCCTGTTTTCAGCTTCTTAATTCCATTCTCCATCTCTTGTAATGTGAAGATCTTTGAATTTGTGTTGATCCTGGGGGGCGCTCTGCCTCAGATTCTTTCCCATAGAGTTTCCTTGCATATTCAAACCATTGATTGGCTATAATATTATTTTCAATTTGCTTCTTCCTTGGTTGCAGTTCTTGCCAGAAAAGCTTTGGATTATTCTTGCTTAAATATATTAACTCTTCTCTCCTTGTTTGCATGAACTCATCTTTTTTCCTATTTAGTATCTGCTTATATAACTTTACGTTCATCTTCTCCTTTCCTTCCTTTTTCAAGGTTCTCCTTGCCATTTTGCATTCCTTATCAAACCAAGCATTTACAGGAAAACAATTTGATTCTGATTTCCTATTTTTTGCTCTTTTGCACTTCTCAAGTGCACTTCGAATTATATTTGTTAACTCATAACTGTTGAAGTTTTTGAAACTAGTTTTCTCCTTCCGAATTAATCTCTCTAACATTGTCTTGAAGATAGTACAATTTTCTTGTGTTAAAACAATTTTTCCCCTTGATAGTGATTGTCAAGAGCATTGGGTTTTCCTCCTATGCTGCCTTTCTTCTAACCATGATAATCTTATATAAATTGGGTTATGGTCTGATTTTAAGTCCCAAATATGCTCTCCAATACTAACTTCGTCTATCTTTTCTATCAAGCTTTGTGAACACATCACATGGTCAACAACACTTGCCCCATTGTATGTGTTGCAAGTGAAGTTCCCAGACCTTTTCCATCTATCTAGACCATTGCAAATAATTAAGTTGAAAGCCCCACACAGTGTAAGCAAATCCTATCCAAAATGATTGCTAACTTTGTCATCTTCTGAACACCTCTCCCATTGGGGATTCACCTCTTCAGTGAGCCAAATAGGATTTTTATCCTCTTTGCAACAAAGAATGCTAGCTTGATTATTTGTTGTTCTAGCATTGAAATCTCCCACTAAAAGAACTTCTCCCTGCTGAGAATACATGACAATATCTCGTTTTAAAGTTGCATACGGATCCTTGCTGTCAAGCCCCTTATTTTTGTAACTTTTTGAGACTCGAGGGGCAAAATAGCATGCTGCAATTCTTATGTGATTCTTATTCTCTGATATTTTCAGCCATAAATATTGTTTATTTGCATCTTCTTTAATTAATTGAATGTGATGACCTTCTTTTTCTTTCACTAAAACTAGTATTCTACCATACCCTTTGCCATTTTCTGCTACCTTGTTCCAAACTGCCAACTTCAAATAACCGTCAAACACAGGAGTTTTGCAACCATCATGCTCATGAGTTTCCATGAGACAAATTATGTCTCTACCTTCCGCAATAGGCCCTAACCCAGGTCCCCTCCTCCAAGGGTAACCTCTACAATTCCAACAAACTAAACTTAGGTAGACCTCGGTAGGATTTGACTGCTACGCAGTTTGGCACATAAGAGTCAAATTTGAGTCTTGACTCCTTTTCGTCCATGCTGGTCTTGTTGTTTTCGTCCCTATTATTGAATTCTTTTTTTTCTTTACTGCTAGCTTGCTGCCCTATTTTGCTCGGAGGCCTAAACACTGCAATAACAGCTTTACCATTGTACAACCATGCCCTTTTCCCTTCATTTCTTGTTGTTCTAATTTTCTCCACTTCATCCCTTCTCTCCTCTTATTGTTTTTTGGTTAAATCTTCATCGAGGAAGAAGTGTGAGCCTTTCAAGAGTTTCTTTTTGCCCAAATGCTGGTGTTTATCTTGTACACTTGCCATGGTGACTTTTATGGGTCGAGGTCTTTCTTCACATTTCCTCCCAACCCTTCTTGCTTGGCAAATTTTCCCTTTCCAATGTAGTTTCTCTTTCAGAAAGTCTCTTGTCAAATTGAGAGTACTTTCATTCTTCCCATAATCTCTTATTCCCCTGATAATAAAGTTTGTTTTCATGTCCTGTCTTTCTTTGTGTTCTATTTCGTGTGCTCTACGAGCACTTGCATCTTCTTCTTCCTCTGTCCTTATGTAACCATTAGCGTCTTCAGCTCTAGCTTTGATTTCTTTTGGACTATCTTTCCCACTGTTCCTTTTTTCTTTCTCTTTATGCTCAGAGTTTATGTTGCAAATTTGTCACACTTGTAGCAACTGCCCTACAAAATCACTGGCAAATTGTTGTTGGTATAATAAAAGTTTGACAATTTCGTGAGCGCACGAATTCAAAAAGACCGTATCAAGTTAAGTATTTATTTGGCAAAAAATGTGGTGCATTATTTTTTAGGGTGAATTAAAAGGGGCCGTAATCATAGTCGAAGGAGGCCGAGTCTAATTTTTCAAAGGAGGGGGCCAAATTTTAATTCAAAGGTTTATTATTTTAAAGTGTGCAAGGAATTGCTATGTTGCAAGCTGGTTTAATTTTCAACCATAACCAATCTATATGGTTGAGGGCATCTTTGAAAGGGGCAAAGCCAAATCATTACAATTTTCAAGGGCCGTGAACATCATCTTGGGAGCATCATATAATTTTGGTCAGATTATTTCCATTCAATAGGCCAAAAGCGGGAGCCAAGGATGAGTTTTTGACAAGGGCTAAGAAAGGCGAAGTTTCATGCCATCATAGCGGTGTTGGACAAGTTTTCATGCTCATCTGTGGAAGTTGACGGAAGGGCGATAGACTGAAATTGAGCGAAGGAATCAAGTACAGGACTGCATAGTATGCCACTATCATCTAAGCCGAGGAATATCAAGGTGATTGTAGTCATAAAAGGAAGGTCGAGTGTTGTACCAATTCGTGGAAGTGCGCTTACAAGGTTGCTATCGACTAGAGTTGAGAGACAAGTTACAATTTGAAGCGAGATACCATATGTAACCGTGTTTCCCAAGTCAAAACTGCTCGGTCCTTTTCCTTAGCCAAAAATCTGCAAAAATGTGTAGAGATAACCATGGTGTTCAGATAATAAAAGAAGATTGGAGCTCACTCTTGGATAAGTTGGATGTTGATTAGGATATTGATTTTGTTAATTGATTTGAGAGCTCGTGGAGCTTCAAGGTTGGGTGCAAACTCGAGTAAAGTGTAGTTTTGGTTTTCTGAGATCCAACATAGTTGATCCGACCATATTGATTTCGGTGTTCCAATGATACACCCTAACCAATCGACAAAGAAGGATCACTTTAGATCTCTCAATTGTGATTTAGATCAAAGGAGGAGGGATCACACAAATCCCCTCACAAACACTTATTGGAGAAACTTATTTATAGGCTTAAGTGCCATGCACTAGAGTAAAATTACTAGGTGATCATGGGAGCTAAAGGAGAATTGTGTCATCATTGCAACAGGTCTATTCATTGAGGCCAAAGTATATTCGGTGTCGAAAATAATGTGAAGAGACCAAGCTCACAAAGAGAGGTCAAATTGTTTGGAAATATTATTGTAGAGGTCGAAATTTTATTTAAGCCAAATTTATCTACCAAAGTCAAATTATCTCAGAGGAGGTTGAATGATCATTCCTCAAGGTCAAAATATTTGAAGGCAAAAATAATTACTAGGGCCAAATTCATCACTTATGGTGAATATAATTTATTGTGGAAGCCAAGTCGATTTCCTAGAGACCAAAATATTTGAGGGCAAGCTGAAATAATTGTTGGGTAGAATTTTTCATTCACGGAGGCTTGAAATTTCTGTGGAATTCAGGGCTTATCTCTTGGAGACTGAAATAGTCAAGTCGAGCCTTTCATGACTAGAGTTTGAATCAATTATGGAGGACAAGTTTTGTGGAGGCCAAGTTTTGCACAGGCTGAGTTTCTCTTGTAGAGGTCGATTTAGTTCATGGAGGTCAAGTTCTCTTGTAGAAGTCAATTCAGTTCATGAGGATACAAATTTCTCTCTTGCAAGGCCGTATTTATCTTGTGGGGCCAAGTTTCTCTTGCAAAGGTTGTATTTCTTTTTTGGGAGCTGAGTTATCTTGTAGAGGACGAGTTCCAATTTGCAGGGGGGAAATCTCACCTTACAAAGGCCACATTTCTCTTGAGGGGGCGGACTTTCTCTTGTAGAGGCAAAGTTCAGCTCATGGAAGCCAAGTTTCTCTTTATCAGGGCCATATTTCTCTGTAAAGGTCGCTTTCTTTTGGAGAGGTCGTGTCTTTCTTTGTGGAGGTCCTATTGTTCAGCCAAACCATGCCAAATTTTGGAGGTTTAATAACAGGCAAGAAAGATTGGCATGCAATACTATATCTAAATAATCAAATTTGGCTGAGTTGTTTCTGGTTTAATTGAGTTGAATTAGGGTTCTTCCTTCATATATTTTATGTACAAATGTTTGAGAAATTACACCTGTTGTAGTCATTGGCACAAGAACTTGACAAAGTGTTGCAAACTATTTGGAAAACTGTATGCTTTCCATGTGTTTGACGAAATGTCCCTACAAAAAATTTAAGTGCTGTTGCCATATTTAGAAAAATGATATGGTATTGTTCCAAAATCCATTTAAATTTAGTCAAAGTGGACATTACAGCCAACTTCAAGGGGATGTCCCTAGTCTTTGTACCTATTATTCTAAATTGTAAATCTACAAGCACTCAAAAAATAGTGAAATAAATGTTGTTTCACCAAAAAGTTAGTGGCCAAACAAGTGCAAAAATTTCTTCAGTTTAAAATGTGGAATGGTCCTTCGCAAATCAGCCTTTTATATGAAAAATATTGTAAGAAAAAGTGTATCTAAGTGATTGTGCTCATACAAATAGCTGAAAAGCCCTTAATAATTTGCAGAAGATAACATTGAATCAAACAAACTAGAGTGAGTGGATCAAAACTGAACTTTATTCAGTGATAGCTAGAAGGTTCGCTGCACCAAGATCACTATTACAGAACTTCAATACAATGACTATCCAAACACAAAGTAATAAGAGCTAGAATAGAGAGATAATAATAATGGAGAAAAGAAAGTATGGTTTGTTGTTGCTCAAGACAATTTAAAATTGAAGGTTGGCCTTCCACCTATATATATAGTTTTTTTTGCTCCTTCAATTCGTTCCCAAGAGAAGGATAGGTCAAATTCTCTTTTATTGGTCATTAATGCACATGGTTGAAACTTGAATTCACTGAGCTCTGATTAAAAAAAATATAGTTAAGTGGCCTTTGCTTGAGTTGATCTGAAGTAATTTTGAGTTGACATGAGACAAAAATAATTGTGGGATTAATTTAGCTAATTTGACCTGAGTGATTTTTCCTTAATTAATTCGATTTGGCATAATTTTCTCCCTTAAACAATTTTTAGGAATTTCAACTTGGCTATATTCTCTTGTAATGTCCCCCATTTCTTGAGCTTGAAGCTATTAGTCTACTCGCCTAATTGTCCCCTTTAGGCTACTGAGAAGGGAAAATTATCAAGGAGATTGTGCTGTTCCTACTTAGCAAGTTTTGCTAAGCAATACATTTTTGCACAATTTTGATATTTTTGGCATGTTTTGACTTAGGTAAAAGTGGGTTAGGAGGACCCCACTTGACGTTTTGATAGATGCTCTAAACATAGGAAGAGGAGGCAAAATTAAAGAGTGGAATGTGGGGGCAACCCAAGAGGGAATTCACACCCCTTAGGAGAATTCACACTTGTGGGAAGGAAGAGAGGGAAAGGAGTTTGATTTGTTGGGGCCACATGGAGAGAGGAGGGCAGCAAGGATAAATAGTGGTAGACAGCCTCATTTTGGGACCTTTGCCAATTTGAGAATTGAGCCCTTGTTTGCTTGAGATGTTGAGCCAAGTCAACACTGTGTTGTTCAACACAAGAGATTTCCAGGCGAGAATCTCACCTCCTTTGGTGGACTTCGAGTGCCACCCTAGGGGATCCCGTTGCTACATTTCAACGTTGTTTCGGGGAGATTTACAGGTGTATTCAGCCATTAGTTGGAGCAAACTAAGCACAAAAGAAGGAGCACGCATCCTTGGGATAAATAATTGTTGGCCATGTTGGTTGTTGGGCTTTTCGAAGCATGATTGCCTTGGTATTTGCCGGAGTTTTTGGGTGTTTTGTGGGTCTGAAGTGAAGGGATTTTGGAGGTGGATTTTTGGTGCTTCTTGGAAGTGCGCAGAGGTCACTTGCTGGGCTCACACATGGTGTAGAGCTGCGGGATTTAGGGTGAGATACCACCAGGGTTTGGAGGAATTTGTCAGAGGAATTCACAAGGAAACTCTTAGAGGGATTTACAGAGGGGATTTTGGGCTTTCAAGCAGAATTCTTCATTCAGTTGTGCATACACTAAGCACAGGAAGGAATGCGCATTGTTGGGGCTTTCCGGACTAGCCAAAAGTAGGCCAATCCCTTGTTGGGTTTTTGTGGGTTTGAGGTGTAAAGGTTGTGGCTAGTTTCGCTGAATTTTTGTAGGAGTTTGGAGGGCTAAATCAGTAGTTCCTTTCCAGCAGTTGCAGCAGTTAAATTTGGTTGGGCGCAGTCCTTGTAGCAGAGCCATTTTCAGCACTTGGGTGCCTTCATCTCCACCTAGGTTTTTGCCTTTCTCGCCGTAGTAAGCTCAGGTTCATCTATCTCCATATATTTGTACTCCATATTGCTCGTTTAGTAAAATGGCTCAGCTTGGTGTAGTGTCAGTGTTTTGTGTTGTTTATGCATGGGTTAAAATTGGTGTGTTGCATGCTGGTATATTTCCTTGTTATTTCCTATTAGGGATATTAAAGTGGTAGCAGAACCTTGATCTTGGCCTAGTTGTGGAAGAAAACGCTTCTATGACCCCAGAGGACAGACAAAACATCACTTATCGAAGGCAGTGGTACAGGAGCAAGGAAAGGGAGTTGGAAATTACCCCAGATCCAAAGGTTCCTAAGCAAGGAACGAAAGAAACAAGCATGGGGAAGAAAGAGGACGCAACCTTTCAGAGCCTCTTGAAGGCTTTGAGTGATTTGGCAAAGGGGCAGAAAGAGATGTTGGAGGAGATTAAGCAACAAAACTGTAACAAGGACATCCATAGGGATTTCATAGGAGGTTAGAGCTCAGGTGCATCTCATTAGTTCGACCACCATACTCCTACGAGCCACCCTCACATTTACAGTGGACCAACTAGGTCTACTATACCCACATTCTTGGCTCCAGGTGTTAGGGAGTTGCAGGGTGAGGACAAGATGGCTATGGGGAGTACTTTCAGGAGTGGTAGTCCCAAGGGAAGGAGTTGCAAGCTGCCTTGAGCTTCAAGGATTATTTCCTGCTCAAACAAGGCAATAAGGGCAAGGGATCGAGAGGCTCATATACGCAGAGCTCAGATTTACAGCATATCGTCAGGAGGTTGTACCTCCCCACATTTGATGGCTCTACTAAGTGCACTGCTAGGGCATGGCTAGAGAAACTAGACACGTACTTTTAGTTTAATCAAATGATGAAGGTGGAAACCATTAAAATGGCTACCTTGCACTTAGAGTGGGAGGCTCATGATTGGTGGTTCCATGGATTATCTACCTTAGGGCATGCCAGTGTAACCTCTTATGAGGAATTAACATGGAGGATTGTGGAGCGTTTTGATAGGAGGGATCTTGAGGCACATTTTAGAGAGTTGACCCAGCTCAAGCAGACAGGCAACCCAGAGCATTACATGGCAGAGTTTTTGGGGGTGTCAGTGATGGTGCTAGACTTGTCGGAGGCCAGGAGAGTTTTTCTGTTTCTGGAGAGCCTAGTTGAGCCCTTGCATGGGCTAGTGAAGTCGAGCAGACCTACTACTCTCCAGAATGTAGTAAGTCGTACCCTAGATTTGCAAGATGCAATCCCCAAGAGCAGAGCACCAATATCCACTCAACCCACTTTTTTAGAGAGAGGCAAAGACACCAGACCCCCATTGCAGAGGGAGATTGAGGGGTGTGGGCAGTTGGATGAGCAGACTAGGAGAGACCTTTGGAGGAGGAAGTTGTGCTTCACCTGTCAGGAGCAATGTTACTTGGGAGCGGGAGCGACCATTTTCAGAAGCTCCCTGTTTGGGAGCGAATCCCGGAGCGATTTTTTAAAAATATATAT
>APFE031279391.1:0-24805 GCA_000404065.3 Pinus taeda | reverse complement strand
AATATAGTTAATAAACTAAATTAAACTACCTAAATTACTACCTAACTAAATTAAACTAACTAAACTAACTAAATTACTTAGTTACTTACCTCTCTGCGGGCTTGCTCCTCGCTCCTCAGCAATTGCTCCTCGCTTCTTCTCGCTCCTTTACTCTTGCTCTCCTTGCTCTGGCTCTCATTCAAGTGATAATGAAATGTTTGTTTGCCCCATTGGGCTTTTAAAACAATTTTTTAAAAAAAATTGGAAAAAAATTTCGCGTCCGCGGCTTTTTTTCCGCCCGGATCGCTCCCGGCGGGGGTCGATTCGCTCCGGAGCAAATTAATATTTAACGCTCGGGAGCGATTGGGAGCGATCGCTACCCGATCGCTCTCGAGCGTTAAATATTCGCTCCGGGAGCGACGGGAGCGATGCTCCCGATATCGCTCCCTAAATTGGCAGGGAGCGCAAATTTTTTTATCGGGAGCGCGCTCCCGACCCGCTGCTGCCCGGAGCGCAGATTGGGAGCGGGAGCGGGGGGGGGGGGAGCGCTCCCCCGCAACACTGGTCAAGAGCCATGGGCACACTATATAGAGGTGGTCCTCAGATACCAAGCTAAAGGATGATGCTAAGTATGAGGCAGATGGAGGAGATGGTGAGTTGTACACTATTGGAGGAGGTGGAGGAAGCCCACCACCACCGCTTGGGGGAGACCCTTTTCGACCCACTAGAGGAGTCATTGCTTCACTGAGAGGAATCCCCAAGTATTTGACATTGAGGATTAAAGGCACTGTGCAAGGGCAGCGCGTGGCAATGCTGGTGGATAGTGACACTGCCCACAACTTTATTGGTGCGCAGATGGTGGCGCAGAAAGGCGTACACATGGAGGGCTTCGAGGTTTCTCAATTCTAGTGCCGAGAGATATGACCATGTAGTGTACCAGATACGTCCCTAGTTCAACTGTGACTACGGGCAATTATTCAGTGACTGATCATTTCTTTGTGGTCAATGTGTCAGACACCAATGTGGTAATGGATGTCTAGTGGCTCTATTCTTTGGGGCAAATTAGTACTGTGAAGCATCAAAACTGATAGCTTGTTGACTTAATATCGTAAAATACACAAAGTATTGTAATAATAATTTATTATATATAAAAATGTACAAGTGATGAATGTTACAATAAGGACCCGCATATATATACCTAAGCAGGTGTCCTTTCGTGACTGGACGTGTCTTTTAGACATGCCTTTTCACTTAACTTAATGACTAGTTAATATAATCAATATTTGATTATTTAATATTTACATTTATTTTATTTATTTACTTGTTATGAATTATATTCATAACATAGCCCCTTCCTTCAGAATCTTTGTCCTCAAAGCTTATTGTGGACAGTTTCCTTCAGTTTGCATTTGTCATCTCGGCATATGTAGCTCGATGCCATTGACACCTCTGCGTGTATAATTTGCTTGGTAACACTGTCTTGAATCCAGGATCATCGATTTTTTTTTTTAATAACTCTACATTTTTTTTAAAATAAATCTAATTTTATTTTTATAAATAATTTAATTAATTAAAATCTATTAATTAATTTAAATTATAATTACATAATATATTCGTTATATATATTCTATATATAATATATAAACTAACTAACTATAATCTATATATTATATAGTTTTCAATTAAATTAAATTAACACGATTTAATTTGAATTCATGCTAAATGATTAGGACACTGATCAGTCCCTGGTCATGACGGTTGACCCCAATACAAGCCACGACCACACCCGATACCAGCCACGACTGCACTCGCTCGACGACAGCGTAGTTTTTCAGCACCTGTGATGGTCGTTCCACGCCCTGAGCCACACCCTGACAGCGGGCCTTTACCGGTGGTTGTCTGCTTCACGCATAGCCTACAAACGTCACAACGATTTGTTTCCACGCTTGCTGCAGCCTTCTCCTCCAACTTTCGAATGCCTTCCGCACTTAACCCAGAGATACGAGCTCTGGTAAGTGAAACTGTAGAAAGATTCGCTTCCAAAATACGAATAAGTGGCATTTGTCTTCTAATTCCATTTATAAGCAACAACCACGCTTCAGCTCCATTTATAATGTTATGTAACACCTTTCTAACAGTATACATTGGAATACCTCCCATAAGAAAACATATTTTTCTTCCATAGTTACATAACCTGGAGATAGTGAAAAGGAGCTTTTTGTTACAAATAAAACACCACTTAAGCAAGGATGCCAAGCGATTTCCAAGAATTAGCAAAAATATCTGAAGTATATTCTCTTCACATGCTAGTAACACATGGTCTTCATTATCCGGATCCCGTCCCCCTACAAAAAAGAAATATTTGGCCGTCCGAAACAATATATATCGGAGACCATATTGATTCACTGGATTGGCTTTACCGTCACCGATAACCTTAGCAATCTGCTTATCTAAATTACCGTCATCATATATAAAGTTCCATTCGGTGTATGAGATTTTAAATTTCATGCCATGATAGATTGCCAATACTCCTCGAAATGCCCTGCTTAGTGATTTTCCTTGGGTTTCTAAGGTTGTACTTTTGAAGCAGTTGTTGACCATCTGAGTTGAGCTTATCAACCCTATTTCAAAAGCTTGAAGAAGCCCAGCTGGCAAGTCACTCATGGTTCTGTACCACTCTTGCATGACATCCTCTACAATTTTTCTATCAGAAACCTCTTGGAAAACTATACTATCACTGGAAAAGGCATTATCAGAAATAGTAGAAATAGTTGGATCCTTTTTTATGAAACTCTCTCCTACCTCCAATCTCGGTTCAACATTCTATGACTTGTTATGTAAATACATTGAACCAGACTCTGAAACAGTGGAAACTGCAGAGGTTTTCACCTCTACATTTGGAAATGTGGAAGAAATATCCCTTTCAGTGATCTCATCTACAGATGTTGAAACTCCTAAGGCTAATATCGTTAAGGAGGGTGTGTCCACAACATTAACCATGCTTTTTGATGACTTCTTTGGCAATAGTACCTTTTCACATTTTGTGGGATTGCTAAATGAACCACGAGGATGGGCAGCAGAATCAGGCTCTGGCAATGAAGAATGCAAAACTATTTCTATAACTGGCGCAAAATTAGCCCCTGCATCAACAACTTTAACTGTCCTCTGTAGGGCTACCACTAAAGGAGTTGTTGAGGTAGATAATGAAGTCTGACTCAAAAATAACTCCTTCACCTCCCTGTGAGAACTAGTAAGTTTAGATTTCTCTGCACCCACCTCTCCTTTATCAGGATTAGTCATTTTCACTTCCCTTTTATTATCAGAATCATAATCAGTAATCCTCACATCTTCAAAACCTTGTTTTTCTCAAGAGCCACCGATTGCAGATTTTCATTGACATCTTCTTTCAACAAGGATAAATCTAATATCCTTTCATTGTCAATATCTACAACAACCTGCTCTTGCTTCGGGGTCATGGATGACAGTTTTTCATTGACAACATCTTCTTCATTGCTATGATATTGTACATCTCCTTGTTTCTCAAGATAATCCTCATCTGCATTTATATCAGCTTCATCGGAATCATCATCTTGATCATTTTCTGCAACATCTTCATCTTCAACATTATAATCATCTAATGCTTCATCTTCTTTTTCTGCTTCACCTTGTTTCGTTTCTTCATTGTCGCTATTATCTTCTTTATTATTGATTTCCTTTAGACATGTTTTAATTTTGGCATATGATTTTTCTAATCGTTGAAATGCTTCTTGAATTTTACTAAACTGTTCAACGTGTTGTCGCGCGGATCGGCACGACAACGCTTAGACCGGGGGCTGTCACTCTGATCCCCGATCCCTCCGTTTAAGCCTGTCTCCCGCGGCTAAGGGGGGTAGACCCTGAGAGATGGTGAAGACCAACTGTCGACCAGTTGGTTGGGAGACACGAGACACGATTAAGATAAGCACTAAAATGATTTGATTAGTTAGAAGACCAGTGCCTTGAGAGATCATTATTAAGCTGATTACTTGCTAGATGATTATAGAAACATGAAACGTGAACAACAATCATTTGTCATCGGCTAGATCACAGTGCTCTTTGAATGACCCAAATGATATCCAGCAACTGAAGATTAAATAAAAAGATGAATGCTTTCAAACCACCATGAGTTATAAACCATTAACTAGATATCATATTCGTATCTCGACTTGAAACTTCAGATCTCAGCGTGAAAGATATAACATGAAAACAACTGAATCTGGCAACAAAAATAATTTTTTATTTTTTATAATTTTCATGATGAAGACAAATGCTTTAAATGAAAGGAGAAAACCAGAAACTCCCTCTTGAGTAAATCTTTTTGGTGTCTTATGAGCTTGCTGGCTTGAAAATCTTGTGGGACCCTTGATATCCTTGGAGTGGACTATTCCCACCGAAGAAGTCCTCGCACTCCAATAGAGCTGGCAACCTATCCCTTGAAAACACAGAAAACACTTGCATATAGAGACTTGGCATATAGAGACCAAGTTGAGCTTGTCATTCAACCGAGAATGGACAAGCTACAACAAGTGTACAAAATATACCAAGCCCAGGGGAGATTTGAGATAGCTGCAAATCTCCTCCCTAGACAATAGTGCCTTCAGGCAAAATGAAAAACAACTAGATAGCAAATGAAAATCAAATGAATATTAAACGACACAGGTATACCTCATGTACCAAGGCATGCACCACAAGAGAAGCTGGTAACCCCAAAGACTTTTATTTATTTATGTGAAAACTGAGTACAAAATCCGGCAGAGTCTCCGCCCGCCCAATAGCTTGTTCTATGATTACAATAAGAGCCCAAGGCTCATATAAATAAGACTACGGGAGATGATCCCAATGAAAAATGAAATGACACATGTAACTTGATGACAATCCCAATGTAGCAAGAAGAAAGGAAAGTGTCAAGCTGCTGTGGCTTGGCTGCCTCTTAATCTGATGTGCATGCCCACGTTTTGCTGTAGATGAACATGTGTTGACTGCTGTTCAACTTGCTTCTTTAATTGCTGAATTAACTGCCCTGACTGTCCATGCAAAACTGTTGGAAATGCCCACGTTAAACTGCTGTTAACTATGCAAACTGTTGTTTTCCAAATCAGCGTTAAATGTTGCCCACGTAACTGGCTGTAATATCCACGTAAATGCTCTTTAAACGCTGGAATATATCTGTGTTAAACGTTGTTGCTGCCCACCGTGAATTGCTGTTGACTGTTTGAGCTGGGCCCACGTGAGACTGCCCACAATTCTGCGTATTACCTTTGCTGACTATGCGTATACTTTGCTGCGTTAAATGTATTGCTGACCATGTATTTGCTGACCTGTGTACGGCTGCTTTATTTGGTGTTGACCATGCTGTGTACGAGCTTTTTAAAATGAGCATTTGCTTTTACTCATACGTATTGCATGGTGGGCTGAGGTGGGTCCCCTCCCCACTCATTTACTTTTGATTCCAAATTTTAATTTAAATTTCCCAACCTTAAAAATTAAATCAAAGTGAAACTTCAGCCATACGATGAACCTCAACGTGGAACCTTGACTTTGACTTTTGACTTGCTTTGACTTTGACTTTCTTTGACTTTGAGTTGAAACTTTCTGAGGCGGGTCCCACATGCTCTGCCACATCACCTTTGACTTTCTGCTTGACTTCCATGTCAAAATTTGACTTATTTTGACTTCGGAAATTTTTTTAAATTTTTCCAATTATTCATTTTTTTGAATTTTTTCTTCATTTTTGTCACTGTCACTGGAAAAATCGCCTTTTGAGGGACTCTGAGTCATTTTTCGACCCCCAAAGTAGGCTCTAGGAGAATGCTGGGCCTCTGAGGATGAATTTCGACTGGTCATACGCCCCAGACATCTCCTAAGGCCACTTATTTATGCCTTTACATAAAAAATAATTAAAAAATCCCGTTTTGCGGGAAATTTTTAACTATTAAAAAATCCTACTTAGACCTAGCCAAATTCCACGAAACTTTATGTGTGATCTAGTATGGTAATATACATCGACCCTAGACACTAAGATGTGTCAGGGGCTCAATCTTCAAACCGTCACCTCGGCTTTGGGGTGTGCACGAGTGAAAAAATCCAGAGAATTATCCCCCTCTGAAAAAGAAGGGAAAAGAAAGGGATAATTCACCGGATAAAAAAAACACTCCAAGGTGTACTCGTTTGCTGATCGAGTCCCACATCCTAGGCCTGTTACAAATTCAAGAAACATCATACTAGCATCACTTATTACAATTCCCCGTAGGGTGTGGAATCTGGGTACAAAGAAGAAATATGATGAGAAGATAGAAGGAGAGTTAAAAAACTCTGTTGACTGATGACATCTGATGGTACAAGTGTCCTCTGGATCATCCTTGGGCATGGAGTCGTCACATAATCATCAGGTGCTAATCCAGTAGTCAACAGGTCCCATTAAAAATAACTAATTATTTTAATACAACTGTTTTTGGGTGGAATTTCCCAAAACAATTTATGGGTTCTTTGGAATACATGTGCCTAAGCCTCCATGCAAAATTTGAGACCTAGAGCACATCCGATGCTACCAAAAATCAACATGGATTAGAGCACAATTCTTTATGTGAAAGGAGCAACATACCATAACAAAGCCTTCAAAGGATTACTTGATACCTAGGGTTTCAAAATATAGCTCAATAAAGATGTATCTAGGCATGCAAGCAGAAGGAAAAGTTTTACTTAAAGCTGATATCAATAATAGGAGATGGTAAAGCTTCAAATAAGCCCTAAGTTGAAGACTTGTATAAGATTAGGGTTTATTAGGGCACTAATTGCCTAGAGTTGATGAAGTCAGATCTAATGAGGCAATTTTCACCATGAAACAAGCTATATTTTGTAATATTCCTAATTGGGAAATAACAGTGAATACCGAAAGCATGAACTAGGAACAACAATTAAAATTAAAGTCCAAGCACCCGATCAGTACACCATAGAATATAAGCAGAATAATTAATCCATTTTATTCATCAATGGAAATTTGAGTACATAATGAGTAAGAACTATGGAACCTAGGTTTTCTATGCAAGCTATATGCAAACCCTGGGTGAAATCTCGCTAACTCAACTACTGAAATGGATCCAAATTGATAATGCACTGCCTATGAAATTTGCTATAGGCTGCCAAATGGAACAGGAAGTTCTGCTCAAAATAATGCCATGAGTGCTTTGAAATTGTAGACACAAGCTCCTCTCCTCAAACCCGAAATTGCCCAGAAAAAGTTTGGCCTATCCCCAAGCCAAAATCGAACCCACAAAGTGATGCAAATTCCACTACTATAAGAATGAGGATTTCAAGCGCGAATATCGCCTGAAAATTTCTAGAAAATTAGCTAGAGACTCCTCTCAATAATCCCACAAAAACCCAAAAAGGGTTTGGGCTGAATCCACCGAGCCCTGGTGACCCCCAACAAGTGCAAATTGCCCAATTTGTCCAGAAAACACCCCACAATGTTGATACTATTGAATTAAGCCCAAATACACAACTTTAAATCTCTCCCAACTCTGGTTAAATTCTCCCTTGAGGTATACCTCCAATCTTCGACCTTTATCTCTCCTCAACCTCTATTCCTCTAGCCCTTGCGCAACCCTACTTGGAGACCCCTACATGCTTCCAGAAATGTAGAATTTTGGCCCCAAGAATTCCCTCAAACTCAGCCTTACTAATCACCACAAAATCTCTAGATAAAATAATGGAAAACACCTGCAAATCCTCCGATGTTCTGCTCCTTCTTAACTGATCTCCCCATAAGTAGTTCAAAACACTTCTGGGCCCTGGAAGAAACACACACTAGCTGTAATAACCTGCAAATATGCCCAGTGGGAACTCTTGTTAATTTTTGTAGCATCAGATGTGTTCTAGCCATGAAATTTGGTGGATAAGATAGAATGCATGAAATCTCCAAAACCCAGAAATCATTTCTGGAAATTCCACCTAGGCATGACTTAATTAGATTTTTAACCAATTTAATTTTTGTAGCATCAGATGTGTTCAAGCCACAAAATTTGGTGGATAGGATAGAATACATGAAATCTCCAAAACCCATAAATCGTTTCTGGAAATTCCACCTAGGCATGACTTAATTAGATTATTATATTAACCAATTTTTTAATGTTTCCTAAGTCTAAACTTAGGAAAATTGGTTAATTAATCAGAATTAATTAAGTCAAGGTGAGAATTCTCTAGAAACTTACACGGATCGATCCAAAAATGATCTGAACCATCGATTAACATTTAATCTTGGTCGTTGCAATTCCAACATGAAGATATAAGAAGGGATCAATGTGGTGATGTAGAATACATGAGAGTCACTTGGAGAGTTCGATTTTCTAGAGTAGCAGCAGTCAGTTATCGGAGAGTTCAAGCTTCAGTGAGGAAGTAGAGACAATGAGGGGTAGAGACAGTGATCCGGAGGATTTTTTCCATATCCGAAGAGGCAACAAGGAGGCCGAGGTATTCCTAGTGAGGCAACACAGAGGATTGCACAGTTGCTTCAAAAGAGCAACTTGATTTAGCTAGAGGAAAAATTGTTTTTAGTTCCAAAGGCCGGACAGAGGTTCCAGTGAGCTGGAGAAGCGATTTCGTCACCAGAGATAGGCAGAATGACTTCATCAGAGGCAGTTCAGATGCTAGACGTCATAGGGTACATGCAAGACTGTGTAGAGGCTGATGCAGAGGGTCCAGGAGGATGAATTTTCTGAAGGGAAGTTGTGCCAAGGTTGCTTGTGGAAGAAGGGAAATTCCCTTAAATAATTTTGGCCATATTTTCTTGTTGTTTGGATTGCCAGTTGGGCATCAATAGATTGTACTTAGAATTCATTGTTGCTTAATAATAAAAACCCTCAGCTGCAGTAATAGTTTTCCCAAGTTAGGTTTTTCCAGGGACATTTGTCCAAAAATAACGGTGTCAATTTTATTGTGTGTGTTCTTTTATTTTCTCATATTCCAACACTATTATTTCTGCAATATTTTATTTGTGAAGGTTGCAATGTGATTTATTTGATATTTTCCCTAGTAGATAAACTGTTAAAATAATTAGAATTAGAAAAGTAAATTCCAGTTGCTATAATAGGATTCCAGTTTTGGAATTTTCACATGGTATCAGAGCATGAGTGATCAGCCGAGAAGCCCAGAAGTAGAGGAAATAATTTTGTTGCTCAGAGGGAGCAGCAAGTCCAAATTCTTAGAGGCATCGTAGTGCTCAGACAAGCAAGCCGAATTGTTGGGGCATGAATTCGATTTTCAATTGCAGGGTTGCAGAAAAGAGTTACCTGGATTAGTGATTCTAGCAGTCAGATGGAGCAACTCCAACTCAAATTTTCACTGAGCAGATTCCTTGGTTGGAATCTTAGGGTTTTGCAGCAACAGAATCAGCATCGGGTGGAAGAGAAAAACACACACAACAGAGGGAAAATTTCTCTTAGGGAACTTATAGTCTAGGAAAATCGATTTTTCCAGCGGCAAATTGGCATTAGTTGAGTGCAGATTCTCTCACTCCAAAAAGGAGTGCATATAGTAGAACCAACAGCCAAGCAAAGGGAAAGAAAGAGTTTTCGACTAGATTCAAGATGGCCATAGCTGGGCTCAGAGATCAAGATAGATTAGACGATGCCTCCAACTATGTCATTTGGAAGGCCAGAATGTTCTTTCTCCTTAATGAGCATATTATGGAGACCTATACAAAAAATGTGATGGTAGCCATATCTCTAGGAGTGAGGTGGGGCGACTTGGAATTGTAGCCCCAACGAGCTACAAAGATTGGGCAAGGTCCTTGAAGAGTCCACCTCATGGATCATTACTTGGCTACAGGGGCCCACAATATTCAGTAGCAAGATGGATCAATGGCAGTTGATACAAATAGTACTAGAGTGATAGTTGCAAACTAGTAGCAGTCAGACACTGAGGAGTACAATATCGTGTTAACAACAAAGCAGGTGGTTCAATGCAGAGTTAGAAACAACGCAGATTCTTCAGTGACAGTGCAAATGCTAGTAGCAGTCATATGATCAAGAGACATATTCATCATACTAAACATAGTTGATTCAAGATTTTGGATGTTTCTTAGTTGCTGTAGTTGTAGTAACAAGAATGACAGATGAGAGGGAGTTGCAGTGCAGATGTATAGTTTGCAACAATGTGGCAATGTCAGCAACAACACAAATGTAACATTAGAGTTGTGCAGTGGTTGGTGGACAGCAATAGCTAGATATCAACAACGTGACAGGAGGTGATACAAAGAAAGGGTGTTGTGGCAGTATGTGCGGCACTAAAGAGAACATAGTCCTCACTAAGACGGAGTGTTAGTTTTTGTAGCATTGAATGTGTTCTAGCCACGAAATTTGTGGTGGATATGCTAGAATACATGAGATCTCCAAAAACAAGAAATTGTTTATGGAAATTCCACCTAGGCGCGACTTAATTAGATTATTAACCAATTTTTTAATGTTTTCTAAGTCTAAACTTAGGAAAATTGGTTAGTTAATCATAATTAATTAAGTCAATATGAGAATTCAATAGAAACTCACACGGATTGATCAAAAACTGATCTGAGCTATTGATTAAGATTTAAGCTTGTTCGTTGGAGTCCCAACAGGAAGATGTAAGAAGGGATCAATGTGGTGATGGAGAATACACCAGAGTCACTTTGAGAATTTGATTTTCCAAAGTAGCAGTAGTAAGTTGACGGAGAGTTCGAGCTTCAGTGAGGAAGTAGAGACAGTGATCCAGAGGAAGTTTTCTAGATCTGAAGAGGCAACAACAAGGAGGCCGAGTTATTCCCAGTGAGGCAGCGTAGAGGATAGCACAACTGCTTCAAAAGAGATGCTCGATTTAGCTGGAGGAAAATTTGTTTTCAGTTCCAGAGGCCGGACAAAGGTTCTAGTGAGCCGGATAAGCGACTTCCTCAACAGAGACAAGCATAAGGACTTCATCATAGGTAGTTCAGAGGCTAGATGTCATAGGGCCTACGCAAGAACTACGCAGAGGTTGACGCAGAGGGTCTAGAGGATGAATTTTCTGAAGGGTAGTTGTGCTGGGATTGCTTATGGAAGAAGGGAAATTCCCTTAAATAATTTTGGCCATATTTTCTTACTATTTGGATTGCCAGTTGGGCATCCCATAGATTGCACTTAGAATTTGTTGTTGCTTAATAATAAAAACCCTTGGCAGTTGCATCATTTTTCCCATGTTGGGTTTTTTCTAGGGATATTTGTCCAAAAATAACAGTGTCAATTTTATTGTGTGTGCTAGTATTTTCTCAAATTCTAGCGCTATTATTTCCACAGTATTTTCTTTGTGAAGGTTGCGGTGTGATTTATTTGATAATTGTCGTAGCAGGCAAATTCTTAAAATAATTAACAATTGGAAAATTAAATTCCAGTTGCTACAATAGGATTCCAATTTTGGAATTTTCACAACTCTGAATTGAGCTCCCCAAATTTTCCTCACTAGGGAGACACTCGAAGTTCTCTGAAATGAGGGTGGAATTCCTCTTGGAACTCCTGTGCTAAACAACACTTCTCTTCTTGTGATAAACAACTTTAAGAGATGTAATGTGAAGTGTAATAGTCAAAAATATAATCCACAAAATGATTCCATCCTCCATTTATAATTTCTCCTCATGCCTCTAGACTCCTTTTTAAAAATTATTTTATTGGTGGGGGCCCTTTTCCACTAAGTTACTTTTGTCACTATTTAATAAAATAATAAATTGTTTCTATTCTCCAATAAAATAATACTAGCCACCTTTCTCCAATAATATTTCCCCTTTTTAATTAATATTACTGAAATTGGGCAAAATTTATTAGTGACTCCCATGCTCACAAAATTGGGGATATTACAATCCTCCTCACCAAAAAATGGTTGTCCTCAAGCACTGCTCAAACAAACACTCCCTCTCTTGGTTGACCCAAATTGTCACTGCAAACAATACCGGGATCCCAAATGTTCCATTGAGTCACCTTGAATCCGTGCACCATCCTATCATAAATGAATCCCTCAATACTAGGGTCCCATGCTAATCTCAAAAAGATGCCACCATGCTGACGTTGCACCACTCTGATTACAACTGACTGCCCATTGTGTGCATAATGTATCCTCCTCTCCTGGAACCCGATGGTGAAACACTAATAAGGGCCAAATACACCCTGCTCAAGCATCTCCATGGTGCCAAAGCCTACCCATCCAAAGCTAACCCTGAACCTGTTTAGCAATAAGGAAACCTTGCCTCGCGATATGCTGAAGGCCTATGCAAACCCCCATGTGTCAACCCAAGAGTGAACTAGATCACTCTTTTCCATGACTCTGCTCATCACGAGACAGAGTGATCTATCAACCAACTAAATCCCTGGATCCCATAGTTAGACCTGCTGCAACACAGCTTTGACAATGTTAGAATCCATCCATGCCTCATCTCTAGTCCCTACATGCAATCAATATATAGGCTCCATATATCATGAACTAATCTTATGGATGCTAAACTTCCTTGTGCCTGCCACTACGTAATATTGATGACTATTGGATACCACATATGCCAAATAACAACCCCCTGAATGCAGTTGATAGACGAGTATTCCCAGTGAGGCAGCGTAGAGGATAGCACAACTGCTTCAAAAGAGATGCTCGATTTAGCTGGAGGAAAATTTGTTTTCAGTTCCAGAGGCTGGACAAAGGTTCTAGTGAGCCGGATAAGCGACTTCCTCAACAGAGACAAGCATAAGGACTTCATCATAGGTAGTTCAGAGGCTAGATGTCATAGGGCCTACGCAAGAACTACGCAGAGGTTGACGCAGAGGGTCTAGAGGATGAATTTTCTGAAGGGTAGTTGTGCTGGGGTTGCTTATGGAAGAAGGGAAATTCCCTTAAATAATTTTGGCCATATTTTCTTACTATTTGGATTGCCAGTTGGGTATCCCATAGATTGGACTTAGAATTTGTTGTTGCTTAATAATAAAAACCCTTGGCAGTTGCATCATTTTTCCCATGTTGGGTTTTTTCTAGGGATATTTGTCCAAAAATAACAGTGTCAATTTTATTGTGTGTGCTAGTATTTTCTCAAATTCTAGCGCTATTATTTCTGCAGTATTTTCTTTGTGAAGGTTGTGGTGTGATTTATTTGATAATTGTCGTAGCAGGCAAATTCTTAAAATAATTAACAATTGGAAAATTAAATTCCAGTTGCTACAATAGGATTCCAATTTTGGAATTTTCACAACTCTGAATTGAGCTCCCCAAATTTTCCTCACTAGGGAGACACTCGAAGTTCTCTGAAATGAGGGTGGAATTCCTCTTGGAACTCCTGTGCTAAACAACACTTCTCTTCTTGTGATAAACAACTTTAAGAGATGTAATGTGAAGTGTAATAGTCAAAAATATAATCCACAAAATGATTCCATCCTCCATTTATAATTTCTCCTCATGCCTCTAGACTCCTTTTTAAAAATTATTTTATTGGTGGGGGCCCTTTTCCACTAAGTTACTTTTGTCACTATTTAATAAAATAATAAATTGTTTCTATTCTCCAATAAAATAATACTAGCCACCTTTCTCCAATAATATTTCCCCTTTTTAATTAATATTACTGAAATTGGGCAAAATTTATTAGTGACTCCCATGCTCACAAAATTGGGGATATTACAATCCTCCTCACCAAAAAATGGTTGTCCTCAAGCACTGCTCAAACAAACACTCCCTCTCTTGGTTGACCCAAATTGTCACTGCAAACAATACCGGGATCCCAAATGTTCCATTGAGTCACCTTGAATCCGTGCACCATCCTATCATAAATGAATCCCTCAATACTAGGGTCCCATGCTAATCTCAAAAAGATGCCACCATGCTGACGTTGCACCACTCTGATTACAACTGACTGCCCATTGTGTGCATAATGTATCCTCCTCTCTTGGAACCCGATGGTGAAACACTAATAAGGGCCAAATACACCCTGCTCAAGCATCTCCATGGTGCCAAAGCCTACCCATCCAAAGCTAACCCTGAACCTGTTTAGCAATAAGGAAACCTTGCCTCGCGATATGCTGAAGGCCTATGAAAACCCCCATGTGTCAACCCAAGAGTGAACTAGATCACTCTTTTCCATGACTCTGCTCATCACGAGATAGAGTGATCTATCAACCAACTAAATCCCTGGATCCCATAGTTAGACCTGCTGCAACACAGCTTTGACAATGTTAGAATCCATCCATGCCTCATCTCTAGTCCCTACATGCAATCAATATATAGGCTCCATATATCATGAACTAATCTGATGGATGCTAAACTTCCTTGTGCCTGCCACTACGTAATATTGATGACTATTGGATACCACATATGCCAAATAACAACCCCCTGAATGCAGTTGATAGACGAGTATTCCCAGTGAGGCAGCGTAGAGGATAGCACAACTGCTTCAAAAGAGATGCTCGATTTAGCTGGAGGAAAATTTGTTTTCAGTTCCAGAGGCCGGACAAAGGTTCTAGTGAGCCGGATAAGCGACTTCCTCAACAGAGATAAGCATAAGGACTTCATCATAGGTAGTTCAGAGGCTAGATGTCATAGGGCCTACGCAAGAACTACGCAGAGGTTGACGCAGAGGGTCTAGAGGATGAATTTTCTGAAGGGTAGTTGTGCTGGGGTTGCTTATGGAAGAAGGGAAAATTCCCTTAAATAATTTTGGCCATATTTTCTTACTATTTGGATTGCCAGTTGGGCATCCCATAGATTGGACTTAGAATTTGTTGTTGCTTAATAATAAAAACCCTTGGCAGTTGCATCATTTTTCCCATGTTGGGTTTTTTATAGGGATATTTGTCCAAAAATAACAGTGTCAATTTTATTGTGTGTGCTAGTATTTTCTCAAATTCTAGCGCTATTATTTCCGCAGTATTTTCTTTGTGAAGGTTGCGGTGTGATTTATTTGATAATTGTCGTAGCAGGCAAATTCTTAAAATAATTAAAAATTGGAAAATTAAATTCCAGTTGCTACAATAGGATTCCAATTTTGGAATTTTCACAACTCTGAATTGAGCTCCCCAAATTTTCCTCACTAGGGAGACACTCGAAGTTCTCTGAAATGAGGGTGGAATTCCTCTTGGAACTCCTGTGCTAAACAACACTTCTCTTCTTGTGATAAACAACTTTAAGAGATGTAATGTGAAGTGTAATAGTCAAAAATATAATCCACAAAATGATTCCATCCTCCATTTATAATTTTTCCTCATGCCTCTAGACTCCTTTTTAAAAATTATTTTATTGGTGGGGGCCCTTTTCCACTAAGTTACTTTTGTCACTATTTAATAAAATAATAAATTGTTTCTATTCTCCAATAAAATAATACTAGCCACCTTTCTCCAATAATATTTCCCCTTTTTAATTAATATTACTGAAATTGGGCAAAATTTATTAGTGACTCCCATGCTCACAAAATTGGGGATATTACAATCCTCCTCACCAAAAAATGGTTGTCCTCAAGCACTGCTCAAACGAACACTCCCTCTCTTGGTTGACCCAAATTGTCACTGCAAACAATACCGGGATCCCAAATGTTCCATTGAGTCACCTTGAATCCGTGCACCATCCTACCATAAATGAATCCCTCAATACTAGGGTCCCATGCTAATCTCAAAAAGATGCCACCATGCTGACGTTGCACCACTCTGATTACAACTGACTGCCCATTGTGTGCATAATGTATCCTCCTCTCCTGGAACCCGATGGTGAAACACTAATAAGGGCCAAATACACCCTGCTCAAGCATCTCCATGGTGCCAAAGCCTACCCATCCAAAGCTAACCTTGAACCTGTTTAGCAATAAGGAAACCTTGCCTCGCGATATGCTGAAGGCCTATGCAAACCCCCATGTGTCAACCCAAGAGTAAACTAGATCACTCTTTTCCATGACTCTGCTCATCACGAGACAGAGTGATCTATCAACCAACTAAATCCCTGGATCCCATAGTTAGACCTGCTGCAACACAGCTTTGACAATGTTAGAATCCATCCATGCCTCATCTCTAGTCCCTACATGCAATCAATATATAGGCTCCATATATCATGAACTAATCTTATGGATGCTAAACTTACTTGTGCCTGCCACTACGTAATATTGATGACTATTGGATACCACATATGCCAAATAACAACCCCCTGAATGCAGTTGATAGACGAGTATCCGATAATCGCAATTGACTCATTATATGTGGATTTATCCTCTCCTACCAACCATCACCACTAAGTCTGCCATTTTCCCTCTTGATAATTTGCCAATACGATATCTAGAGCCTCAATACCCACTGGAAAACTACCTCAGCTATACACGGTATCCTTTGCTCATGCAGGATCCCAACATGCTCTTTGGAAAGAGTTGCACATGTCTCCCTCGTGACCAAATCCCTAGGTGTAGGCTCAGTGATGAATGTTATGACACCCCTGCAGAAGATCACCTCATCTCCCAGCCTGTGGCTATCAACTCGCACACCGACCCTACTCCTCCAGTGGAGAATATCTATTGTGCCCTTGAGGCACTAAATCTCATAGCGTCTTCTTAGCCAAATTCTCCAAGTCCTGCTATCCACAATGTGGGTCTGGAATGGACACAACAAGGTTACCCTAAACTGCTTATGGTGCCAACGAGTGGAAGATGTGTGGGTTCTGATGGGTATGATCAAGAACCTGCGTGGATACTCTCGACCCATCCCATGACCGATCCGCTCTCCCAACTTGGGTATGTCCACCATAATGGCATTCTTGACATCCTCATCAAGGAATCTCCCTGCTAGTAGCCCTCCCTCATTCTGTAGTGTAGCCCCACATACTACTATATAAAACCATGTATCCTCATGTCCCCTAGCATACAATTGCGCCCAGTCGCACATCTGTGTGCATTGCCAAAACTTGCTACATGTTGTTGCATTATCCTGGATCAACTAGTATCCCTCCTGTATCGATGTGTCCGTCACTCTCTGAGGAAATGGACTATGATGTGAATCGCTCCTACAACATGGTGCAACCTTTCACACCTTCATGCTCCTTCGAATACTGCTGCATACCCCTATACACCCTTGGATATCAAGGTCTAAGATTGAGTCCATAGGCATCATCCCGCATCCTGTCAGGGTTGCCATCTCTACTACCAAATACCCATAACCTCGAATAAGTGGACCTCCCCTCCTTATCCTCTTGGAGAGATCCAACAGGAAAATCTCCCTAAGTGCCAGTGGCAATGTCACTAAGGTGTTGATGATCTGTGACCTCTACGCCCCATATATCTGTGAAAATCCTCATCCCCATACAATGCTCTGTCTGGCAGTCGGCCTATGCCACCTCATCTGATTAGCCCCTTCCAAAGTGTATTGATCCTCCTACAATCCCATGTTCGTCCAGCCTATCATGGAAACTCACGAAATTTGACAACTCCCCTGTCAATCCATCCTATCAGTAGGGTTGTCTGAAACTTCAATGGAAATCTGAAAGTGTGTATGTGCTCAGGCACTGGATCCATCACAAAAATGTTGTTATCATCGACCAAATCCCTGATGTGATGGGGGATCCTACCTTAATCCCAGTAATAGGCTAGCCCTGGAAACCCTCTGGTAACCCATGTCCCTTGTGGAACTATGGCCAGGGATATATCCCGACACCTAACCCACTCCACTAGGTACCAACTCAGAATCTCTTGCCATCCAACCCCAAGAGAGGAATTGAATGCGCGAACTCCTGTACATAAAACAAGGTCTTCAATCCAGCTCATGTTGCACCCTGCGCAACTCATGTTGCCTCATTTCACCATCTTGGTCAACACACAAAATCTATCGAGGTGACTGCCTCTCCATCTCCAACGTGCAGAGGAAACCTAATAGTGATATAAGCACCATCTACATATGTCTAAAGAGGGTTGCTCCAATGCTCCAATGTGTGCTCTAGCTATACCATTAAGAAATCCAAACATTCCCCAATGCGAGTCAGTTTGGATGCTCATTCGCCACAAATCGCTCTCATGCCCTCCAGCGCTTCGTTCTACTGCAGAATGGGCCCTCGTACTATCATGGCCTTCTTTTTCAATGCTAGAAGGTTGGCCTAGAACTGATGAAACAACTGTGGGTGGCTATCATTTGTAAACTTGGTCATAGCTTTAGACCCCTCTATGTCTTTTGGCACCTTGCCAATGGTGAATAGGTCTCTAGGCACCTCATCAATCTGTTGTGGCTGGCTATTGTTTGAAAAATCGGTCATAGTGTTGGGTACCTCATTAGTTGTTGACACCTCATCCATGGGCAATACCTCCTCAATAGATGGCCCTTTGAGTTTATGCTCTACTCTCTCCACTAAAGTGTTAACCGGAGCTAGAAAGGGGATCTCCAACAAGGGTGACTACCGCATCTCACTGGTCATATCTACATGCTCCTCACACTCTTGCATGTCCTCTACCTCATGCTCAGCCTCTTGATATCTAAAGCCAGATATCCACTAGCAGAAGCGCCCCCCTGGTCTCACCCTCTAACTACCCCTATCCTGTCCATTCCTTTTGAGGAGGTCTAGTGCCCTGACTCTGTCAACTTTCCCCACATGGTGTGAATGGCTACACCCCCATGGCCTACGTACTTCTAGTTTCTCTGCTATAAAGGATGAGGATGGCTCTAGTCTGTCACTTTCCTCAACTGGGCCAACCTCTCTGTAGCTTTTAACCCCGTACATAAATTACTTGCATACGAATTCTAAAAAACACAGAAAATAAACAATAGCGAGAGCATAACACATAAAACACATACACAGAGATTTTCCCCTGGATCCCAAAACCAGGACTACCAGATTGATTTTTCATTATGTTCCTTTCAATGTTATAATACATATTTATACATGCTGAAGCATCCAATGCAATGGACCGAAAACCATCGCATCCAAAACCATGTGTGAAAACCATGCATAAAACCATATGTAGGTCCGCCCAACCTAATATAGGGTCCAAAAAAAAATTTCCCCGCGACGTAGAGGGGGACTATTCATCCCCTTCAAACCAACTGGACAGGGGGGGCTTCCACCCCCCGCTATGCAATCGACGGAACGAGGAGGGGCTCCACCTCCCCTCTAACCCCTCGGTTAACTAGGGATTCTAGTCGTGGAAAGAATATAATTCAACCCCATAAGATTCCACCCAATAATTCCTGCATACTAAATATTCCTTGAGCCATGGATTTGTTGATGGTTTCACCTGTCACTGTGCATACATGCCCAACACCTTCATGATCTTTCTAGCTTCCCCATAACTGGCCAAGATCATGTTCTAATACCACTATAATATTCCTAACTGGGAAAAATAGTAAATACCAAAAACATGAACTAGGAACAACAATTAAAATTAAAGTCCAAGCACCCAAATCAGAACACCATAGAAAATAAGTAGAATAATAGCACCCAAATTAAAACACCATAGAAAATAACCAGAATAAATGAGCCATTTTATTAATCAGTGGGAATCTGAGTACATAATGAGTAAGAACAATGGAACCTGGGCTTTCTATGAAAGCTATGCAAACCCCAGGTGAAATTGTGCTGACCTGACTACTGAAATGGCTCCAAACTGATAATGCACACTGCTTAAAAAATCTGTTATAGGCTGCCAAATGGAAGAGGAAGTTATGTTCAAAATAATGTCGGGAATGCTTTGAAATTTCAACCGTGAGCTTCTCTCCTCAAACCCAAAAATACCTAGAAATGGTTTGGCCTATCTCCAAGCCAAAATTGAACCCACAAAGTGATGTGAATTCTCCAGCTAACTAACAATTCACCCTGCTATAAGAATGCGGATTTCAATCTTGAATATCTCTTGAATTTTTTTGCAAAATTAGCTATAGACTCCTCTCCATAAACCCATAAAGGGTTTGAGTTGAATCCACCAACCCCTGGTGACCCCCAACAAGTACAAATTGCCCAATTTGGCCAGAAAATGCCCCAGAGTCTTGATGTTGTTGAATTAAGCCCAAATACACCATTGGAAATCTCTCCCAACTCTGGCTAAATTCTCCTTTGAGGTATACCTCCAATCTTCAGCCATTATCTCTCCTCAACCTCTATTCCTCCAGCCCCTACCTAGAGACCCTTAACGCACTTCTAGAAATGTAGAATTTCGGCCCCAAGAATTCCCTCAAACTCAGCCCTACTAATCACCACAAAATCTCTAGATAAAATAATGGAAAACATGTGCAAATCCTTCGATGTTCTTCTCCTCCATAACTGATCTCCCCACAAGCAATTTGAGCCACTTGTTGTTGGAATTTCTAAGTCTGACTGTTAGAAATCCTTTATGTACTTCTGGATTTATTTTTGCCTACTTGTTATGTTTAATTAACAAGTTATTTACCATGTAAATACTAAAAATAAATACAAGTACATGCTCAACACATTACAGATCATCAACTGAAGGAAAAACAAGCACACAAGTGACACCATTGTTTTTGGACTAATGTCCCCAGAAAAACCCAATGCGGGAAAACAGGTGCAACTATCTGAGGGTTTTATTTTTAAGCAGCTTCAGAATACAATCTGGGTACCAAAAATGGCTCACCCAATAGAGATAGCCCTTGGCAATAGAACCTCTTAGTCGGAGATAGATATTCCGGCTAAAAACCCCGGATGAATGATCCCACGGCTTTTAGCTCCAATTTGCCCCATGAAATATCCCAGTGTCAGCCTCTAGAGTTTGCGTCAGCTTCTCTGGCCCAGCGTCAGCCCAACTAGCCCAATGTCAACCTCTGGAGGCTTTGCATCAGCCTCTGTGTCTCCCATGTTGTCTGTCTCAAGCATTACACAGCTCCTGGCTGCCTCTGCGTGACCTCTAGCTGACTCTGCATCAACCCTCTACCGACTTCTGCGCTAATGCTCCCAGTATCCTCTCTACCTCTCTGCTTCTGTATTCACTACTCAGTTGCAACTCTGATCACTCCGATTTCCTCAGCAAGCCCTACCCCAGAAAATCAGAAGCTTCCTCTTATACTTTTCTCATTGGCAATTCAACAGCCAAGATTAAGTCCCTAATCAACGCTTAAGATTAGATCTGGCTTGATCCATGAATTTTGGACCATTCTAACTCAATTTTATATTAATTCACATTAATATTTTATTTTCCCTAAGTTTAGACTTAGGGACTTCATTAAAAATATTGATTATTATCAGTGTTTTAAAAACCGCTCACAAAAACCGGTTACCGGTTTGACCGGCCGGTTAGCAAGGCCGCCGGTCAGAACCGGCCTAAAAACCCGGTTTAACCTGCCCTTTCGCCAGTTTTTTGCCCTAACCGGTGAAAATCGGCCGGTTTAGGACAAAACCGGCCGGTTTTAGGCACGCCCACCATAAAGTTAAAAAAGCATATTTTTCACTATGTTTCAGGGGTTTGGGGGGCAAACTAAGGGTGTTTCAACCCTAATAATGTTGGCAATTAATGGTAATGTTAAATTCTTAAAGTTTTTCATCCTTTTACTTAAATTTTTAACATTACCATGAAATGACTCAGGATGTTTGAGAGTGGTTTCGACCTCATTGGATTTCATATGGAGAAACTAGAATTTTAGATTTCACTCAAAATTCAGCAAACTTAATGGTTTTCAGGATTTCATGGTTTGGGGAACAATAAATGCAATCGAAGCTCCAAATGATGAGCAAAACTCCTGATCTAGATCCCATTGTGTTGGACGATATTGATCCAACATCAGAATGGGTGGAGGAGACTGAAGAATCTGTGTTTGAGGCTGATTTTGATATCGACATGGCTTTAGCGGGGGATGATGCAGATTATGTGGTGCCATCAAAACTAGGATCAGTAGCGGCATCAAGGAAAGGCAAAGAACCAATGGAAGGCACTAGTCATGCAAGTCGACAAACTTGTGCTTCCATTAGGTCCACTTCTATTGTCATTGGTGGCATTGATTTTGAGGTTGCAGATCAGGCTGAGGCATCCTCAGACTTTGAACCAGATGATGTCTATGTAGCTCTTGATGATGATCCTATGTCTAGTAGTGGTGATGAACTTGATGATTGATCATGTGTACACTGTAGACTTGTAGTAGGCCAATGGTGTCATAGCTTGCAGCATTGTTTTTGGACTTTATAGGCCATTCAGAGCCTCATTTCTTATGTATTTTGCTATTTTATCGATGATATGTATTGTACTTGGTGCCATTTTGATATATTCACCTTTACATGGTATATAAATGAGCAAACTTTGCATATTTTGTCTCTATTGGCTTGGAATCATGTTTTTACATCTTAAAAATAGTTTTGTTTCATTAAAAATTAATTATTTAATGTATTTTTTTAAAACCGGTTCGTTTAGACCAAACCAGTCCCGGTTAGACCGGTTCCGGTCGGTAAACCGGTTCATTAGGTGGACCGGTCCGATCACCGGTTCCGGTTTTAAAAACATTGGTGTTATCATCAACATATCGCTGCCTCTAACTGCTGAGTATAGGCTATAGTTGACTGCTGCGTGTAGGCTGGCAAGTATGCCTTGCGTGTGAGTTGGACTGAGCTTTGAAAACAGGCTGCGTATCTTCTTACTGGAGTTAACTGCAAATTGTTCCAATGAATAGGGGACAAGCTTCTGTCCCATGTGTCAGAGCTGTCCCAACTAAATCTGATATCAAAATGATCTGCATACCTTTTCAATGGACTACCAATTGAGTGGAGTTTAGTGGTGAACAAGTGGGAGACAAGGTTTGTCCCATGTGGCAGTCTTGTCCCCACTTTCCTTTTACAAATCCATAAACTGATTTTAAGTGCCTTTTCGATGATTCCTGGGCCTCCTTGACTGATTTGTTGACTTGAGCTCCAATGTGGCTGCCATGTCACACTTTTTGTCCCCCACTAATTTTGTTAAAGTTTCAACTTTATAATATGCCTTGCACTTTAATTCCACCATGATTAAATTAAATCCAAAGTAAATTTTTAGCCATACGTGACTTTTCATAAACTTTATGTGATGCCTTTTTAACTTAATACTGGGCCATTTGACTTGCCACTTGGAACTTTGACTGGCTTTCCTCCATGTGGTGGGCCCCACATTACTGCTACATCACCCTTGATATTCCTTTAATTTTCCATGTCAAAATTTGACTTATTTTGACTTTGGAAAAATTTATAAATTTTTCCAATTATTCATTTTTTTGAATTTTTTCTTCATTTTTGCTACTGTCACTTGAAAAATCGACTTTTGAGGAACTCTGAGTCATTTTTTGACCCCCAAAGTAAGCTCTAGGATAATGCTGGGCCTCTGAGGATGAATTTCGAGTGGTCATACGCCCCAGACATTTCCTAAGGCCACTTATTTATGCCATTACATAGAAAATAATTAAAAAATCCCGTTTTGCGGGAAATTTTTAACTATTAAAAAATCCTACTTAGACCTAGCCAAATTCCACGAAACGTTTTGTGTGATCTAGTATGGTAATATACATCGACTCTAGACACTAAGATGTGTCAGGGGCTCAATCTTCAAACCGTCACCTCGGCTTTGGGGTAAAAAATGAGTGAAAAAATCCAAAAAATTATCCGCCTCTGAATAATGAAGGGATAATTAACCGGATAAAAAAAACACTCCAAGGTGTTTTCATTTGCTGATCGAGTCCCACATCCTAGGCCTGTTACAAATTCAAGAAACTCATCATACTAGCATCACTTATTACAATTCCCCGCAGGGTGTGGAATCTGGGTACAAAGAAGAAAGATGATGAGAAGATAGAAGGAGAGTTAAAAAATTCTGTTGACTGATGACATCTGATGGTACAAGTGTCCTCTGGATCATCCTTGGGCATGGAGTCTTCACATAATCATCAGGTGCTACTCCAGTAGTCAACATTTTGGCTCCATATGGGGATGCATACTAGATATGAAGTGATATTGTGCAAGAACCTGGAATCTGCATCCACTGACAAAAGACATATATCAACAGTATCCATTCAAAATATCATCAAATGAAATAGAATACAGAAACGAAGAAATGGAAATTTATTCTACGAACATAATGACAATTTATTCATGAAATAAAACTAATTAAACAAAAATGACACGGGATAAGGTTAGAAATATGATACAAAAAAAATGCCCCATGGCATCAGATGTCTTCGGTGAAATCCATCTTGAAAACCTGCCTACTCACAAGCAGGTCCATAGGTTCTTTCTTTGATGTGCCTTGCCCAATTCTGACTATCTTGGGATTATGAATTGCCCCAATTTCAACATGTTTGTGGCCATCAGATATACCAAACCTCTTCCTTTTCCTTTTCCGACTATTGATGCGTTGAGGCTTGATCCTGTTCAAAACCGGTGGTTCATTTTTTATATTTTTATTCTTTTTTTGCTTTTTTCTTTTCTTCTTGGTTAGTTGCGATGGTGATGATGATGCATTTATTTCCAATCCTACTGCTTTGTCTTGAAAATGCTTTGATGGAAAATTTGAAGTACTCAATCTTTTTGAGCTATGCCTAATCTCCTCGTTTTGAATCTGATCTGTTAAAGGGGGAAAGAAATTTGTCAACACTGCATCACTCCCTGTCTGGCATGATCTATAGATAATCTCATTATTGGGCGTCCTTGGATCTTCAACATGATATCTTTTCTCTAACTCTCGATCAAGTCTGACAAAGGTATTATCAGGCATGGGGATGGTGGCATATGATAAGTCCATTTGAACGCTGCCACCCAGATCTGATGCCCATTTTCTCGATAGGAGCATTCCCCATGAATCTGGAACATCTATCACAACAATATCCATAGTCATTATTCTATCTGT